>CM070744.1:8308162-8546818 GCA_036346245.1 Bonia amplexicaulis | reverse complement strand
CCATAACCAAAAGTCATAAACCACAACCAAAAGCACAGACCCTAAATTGTCCAACCTGACTGACTACCCACAAGATCTGAAGACTACGCGAAAATATCTACGGGCTTATTAGTCGACATTCGACATGCTCTAGAGCACACTTACTTGGACGCAACGTGTCCCCTGCATGCATAAGAAATTGTTTGCAAATTTGATACTTCGATTTGTGAAAGAGAATGGGGACTAACCACTAAAGGCATATTTGGCAACGACTGTGATTTATGATTTTTGGTTAAAATTTTTAAATTTTAGCTGTTTATGATACAAATTATCGAGAGAGATACTTACTTGCGATTTTGGATGATACAGATATTAGACTTTTAACTTGTATATCGTTTAACTTGTAGACCCCGTCTTAAAAAAATACTCCGTTTAAAAGTTAGATACTATAACAAAACTAAAAGCTGTCAACTTCATTGGAAAAGAACAGGCCCTAAGTGTGTTACCCCTCCGAATTGGAAAATGAAGATAACATATAACATTGAGGATTGGTGGGTTTTTTACTATAGATTTTGGATTTTAGCTTTATGGTTGTTCGTAAATGACAGTATGAAAAGAAAAATGATCTCATGTGATTTCAGCTGGTATAGTTAACATCAGAATAGTGTCTATTATAATTAACTTATAGACCTTAGCTTAAAACACATCATTTTAAAACTAGTTAACTAAATCCAAAGTTGGGCCGAACGCATCCCTGTTCTTTTTTTAGCTTATGGCTATGACTTATAGCTTTTGGTTGAATTTTTTTGATTTTTTTTGCTGTTTGTGATAGTGATTATGAAGAGAATTATGAATTTTGCTAGTACAAATATTAGCATAACAATTCATACTTCCAGTCCCTGTCCGTGCAACAGAGGTTTTGTAGCGACTTGGATTGTCCAACAGACACACAAACACCCACAAGATCTGAAGACTAAAAAAATATCAGTGAGCTTATTAGTCGAAATTCGACACGCTCTAGAGCACTGTTACTTGGACGCAACGAGTCCCCTGCATGCATAGGAAATTATTTACCATGATACTTCGATGTGTGGAAGAGAATGGGGACTAACCACTAAGTGTATTACCCTCCAAATTGGAAAATGAAAATCACATATAACATTGATGATTGGTGGGGCTTTTATTGTAGCTTTTAGTTTTTGGTTTATAGTTTTTGAATTCTAGTTGTTCGTGAGAGACAGTATAAAGAAAAAAATAATCCTATGTGATTTTAGCTAATATAACTAAACTCTGAACAATGTCTATTATAATCAAATTATAGACCATGTCTTGAAAAAACACACAATTTTAAAACTAGTTAACTTAAGCCAAAACCAGGCCGAACACACCCTTGTTCTTTTTTTGGCTTATAGCTTTTGGTTAAAATTTTTAAATTTTTGGCTGTTCGCGATAGAGATTACGGTGAGAATTGCAATTTTAGCTCGTAACAGATGTTAAACTTGTAACGTGTACTATAATTAACTTGTAGATTATATCTTAAAAAATACTCTGTTTAGAAGTTAGATACTGTAATAAAAATTAAAAGCTAGTTTTAAGAGCAAAAAGAACACGCCGAATAACTACTAGGATACTGTCAAAATCCAGTACAACGATAGCTGTCGCACTTGGTGGCCTTGTGTGATATTGGCACTTGGCATCCATGGAGGCATATCTAGTGCAAACACGTAAACCTAGGTGACAAACTATACTTACATATACCTACATATAGATAGAAGGTATCTAATCAAAGAAATTTGTATTATTTAATCATGTTTATAATAATATTTTATTAATGGTCTCTTAATCAACTTATTTTTAAATTTAACTCTTTTGCCCATGCCGTTGGCTCAGTTCGGTAGGGCTTTGACTTCAGCTTATCACTTACTGCTACAATAACTAGCTTTTAAATAATGTGCCTTTTTAAGGTGAGGCTTACAGGTAGATTGCAGTAGACACCATACTGAATTCAGCTGTACCGATCAAAATCACATGTGATTTTTTCTCTTTTCTATCGGTCACGAACAACTAGAATTCAAAAACCATAAACTAAAAGCCTAAACCATAGCCCATAAGAACCCACCCGTGGAAGTGTGGCAAAAACACTTTATCACACCAACAATGGTTTTGGGCATGCCACTATTGATGGCGTGATTGTCGAGACCCGAATATGCAAATCTGAACCACTTTATGTTCTGCACTAGTCCAGGATCACGCTAGAGCACACAATGAAAACATAAATGAAATATCAACCATATACACGGACAACCAAGAAAAGATTAAAATATTAATTAATTATTAGAGTTGAGATCTTATTGTCAAATTACACTTTAGTAGTCGGAAGAGCTAACAGAACTAATAGCGGAAGTTCTTTTTTCAAGAAGTCGAAAGTAACCTCCTTCACATACCTCTAGCTGATATAGTTCTTCTTCTTCAACTGAGCAAGTATAGATCTAGCCGTGAGTATATAGAATACTTAGCAAGTCATTTGTAACAATAATGCAATATAGTATATAAGGCTCGCCAAATGATAACTGAGTAGTTTTTTGCAGAAAACAACTATTTAAAGTAAATACAATAGATAGATTGAAAGCGACTTGGAAAAATGATAATAAATACATAATCAAAGCAATTGATTAAACCATAAGTGAGTTGATCATTCACCCCAATGAACCACCTGTGAATTAACCATTCATGTAATGAACCACCAGTGAACTAACCATTCATTTCCTACACTTAACCCAACCAGATTTTTATGAAATAACTACTCCTCGTGTGAAATCACCGAGCATTGTCTATAACTGGGGACACGGCTTTTTGAATAGTTTTGTACTTTGCAGAGGTTACACAACTTTACCCACAAGATATGATTATCTCATAGGGACACTAGAGCAACACACTTCCTTGAGCATACTGACCAAGGAGATCATAACAAGGCTGTTACAAAGTTCAATCTTAACACAATTTCACCCATCAAGATTTCACGATCAAGTAGGCTAACCACCTAGTCGACAGATCCCTTTTATTCCCATAGAGAGGTCTAACCAACACCCTTCGACATACCGATGGCGAAACCAAAATTGAACCATCACAACTTAATTAGCCAGGTCTATCCCATACTGGACATGTGGTTGTATCATAATGCTTAGGTCAATGGCGTATAAAGTTAAGTCCTTAGATATTACCCAAGCGAAACATCCATATCCCAAGAAATGCTAACCACATTTCCCCCTTTATTGGACTACCACTCGCCTAAGTGAAAACCATTTTGCATAACCAACACCAATGACACTACCCATGTCATGGTAATCAAATTTTATAGCTGTGGCTAACCACCAAAATTCAATACCTCATTAAGTCAAAATTAATTAATTAATTGACATGTGATGATGAACCCAACATACTATAAGCATGGATAAACAGTTTAAACGTACAATCCATGTAAACACTAATATTGCACCACTAGATAAGTACCCATCCTAAGGAGACAATAGAATCATGGCATTCGAATTATCAAGGAGGGATTAATCAAGTTGGACGATAACTGCTAAGTACAAAGGTGTATATTAAATTAGCAATTCATGATAGTGTAAAACAAAATAATAAATAATAGATTTGAAAACTAAGTTTAACATGATCAAAGGACACGACTCGCCTTGGCCTTGCTTAGTTGACAGCTTTTAATCTTCAGATCTTGCTTCAATTCCTTCGAAGACATTATCTAACGAGAAAGAAAATGAACAAGGCACAAATAAACTAAAATAAAATTCAAATGAACTTGAAAAACTTCAAAACCAGAACCAAAAGATAGAGCTCAATTTCGGATGAATTTAGGAAGAAGAATCGGGTAAATCGGAGCTAGGACGAAGAAGAACAATGTCTTGGAAAGTTAATTCTAAGGAAAATACTCTACTATGCTGTGAACTAGGTGCATGGAATAGTAGGTCTACAGTGGACTCAGCTCATAGAATAGTGTATTAGGCCACTCAGCTTCTAACATGACATCTAGGGCTGACGTGGCGGACACATGGTAGATAAGTGGCACCTAGGGCTGACATGGCTACTAAGGTGGAATGATGACGTAGCTAACATGTGGCATGTTGACATGGCATGAGGAACGGCTTGGTTGGCTAATGTGGCATCCATGTGTACTAACATGTGGCATGACACGTAGGCTAGGGCTAGCGTGGCTGCTTGCATGGCACTACACGACTTGGCTCGACTCACGAGTCTCTGAGACGACACACTTGGCAAGTGGGTTCGGCTTGACAAAGACTCAGTACACTATGGATGGGGTTCACGGAAAGATGAAGCGATGCAGACGGCATAGGTGCGGTGATGCGAGGCGGCACAGTGCCGACCAAGGGTGGTGGGATTTGGCTGGTGGCGACTGGCTGAGGAAGTGAGAGGGCGACGACTTGGATGGTGACTCACCGAAGTCGAGGGAGGAACGACCGGAGGCAGTGGGCACGATGGAGCGATGCCGACGGCGGCGACCAAGGTCGGAGATGAAGACGGTGGCGATGGTGAATGCATGGGTGACTCTTGGTGAATGAGGCACACGGGCGAAGAGCGACGGGAGGCGAGGCTTCAAGAGATGCGAAGCCGGAGGAGGGTGGTGTGGCTTTTATACATGGATGCTGAGGGTGACCACCTCAAGCACGACTTAGAGTCCACGGCGGACAAGGGTGAGCGACGGTGACGTCATGCTGGACACAGAGGCGATAGTTTGGGTCGGGGATGATGAACAATGTCAGGACAACTGGATCACTGACGCGTGGCACCTAAGGAGATCAGTGGACGTGTGAGACCGGTGGACCGGACGACACGGATGCATGCGGGTGATAGGCGATGCTTGACATTTGGCACAGTGGGGAGAATGCGGCTTGGCCTGCGGGAGATTGGGCCGGAGGGAATGGGCTTCAGCCCATTCGGCCTTTTAGGATTTTAGGGAGTTTTCTACTTTTAGGAAATATGATTTAATTCATCTAAGTACTAGAAAATAGCAAATAAATCTAAATACAATCCAGAAAATTCCTTAAAGTACAAGGAATCTAAATAAAATACCTTCAACCAATATAGAAGTTTAACTTAGTCATATTTAATCCTTTTGATCAATAAAATTCATTTTAAGCTTTAATTAATTACAAAAAAATTCTAAATTATGAATTTTATTTTTAAAAGCTTCAAAGAACTTTGCAAAAAATAGGATGTTACAAACCTCCCCTTAAAAAGAATCTTGACCCCGAGATTCAGGCTTGATAGAGAATAGGATTGAAAATCTACTCTGAGATCCTCTTCACACTCCCAGGTTGCTTTCTCTTCTGAATGATTGCTCCACTAAACTTTACAGAAGTGGACTATCTTACGCCTTGCCTTGCGCTCTGACACTTCTAAAATCTTGACAGGGTACTCCATATAAGACAAATCCTCTTGAAGATCAACAGTTTCTATTGGCACGACCTCTTCTTGCACTCGCAAACACTTCTTCAACTAGGATACGTGGAATACATCATGTATCCCACTGAATGTTGGGATACGGGTAGGCTACACTAGCGTAGATTAAAAATTTTCTACCACACAAACCAGGAAGCCATGCGATTAGGAGATCATAGATCGTTACCACTAGACGTGTAGTGCAGCGGAAGTAGAGTTGAAGCAGCCGATTCAACGAAGAGCGGATTGGTGTAGTGGTAGTAGTCAATCGTCATCTGGCCAACTATCTCCTCCTCGTGATCATCCCGATCAGTGCCATAGTCATAGCAGCACCTCTACCGAAGTCCACATGTTCAAGGATGGAACACTATGCGTCGGTGTGCTAGCACCAGCGCGCACGACAGGGGTTATGAGAGGTGGCTTATAGGGTTTTGATAGGTGTGTTTTGGGGGGCTCCTTCAGCTCTGCACCTCTCTTTATATAGCCTCCAATTTGGATCCTTATCTGATACGAGCAGAGATCAAATCCCACTCAGAATCTATCATTCGGACTCTTATCGTTCTAGCCCGTTAAGTGTGTGACCCTGTAGGTTCATGTATATTTGACCATGGGCTGAAAACTTCTTTTTGGTCCATAAGTCAGTAGCAGTCCTTAGCAGGACATAGCGACTCCCAAGCACACATAAAGATTATATCGGACAAACCTATATAGTATTTATGTATTGATTCCTTTGTCTCATGATACTAGATAGAACTCAAGCGAAAAGTGTATCATCCTATGATAGCTCAATCCTTTATTTGTACCTGTAGTGTATTGCTCAGTTGTGATTGACTCCTCAACTATATTCGGCATGGCCATGCACTTTCTTAATCCAACTACATCAAAGGGCCCAGAGATATCTCTCCTATTATATAGGAGGGGTAAAATCCATCTTGATCACTCATATTCCTCCACATGTTTAACAGCAAACCCGAAAACTACATTTATTACCACCTAGTCACAGAGTAGTGTTTGGTAACCCCTAAATAAACTATTACACATGTAGGAAACAACGATGTTCTAAGGTTTAAGGATCCTACATACACTATGTATAAGACCACCTGATGACACTTAAGAATATAACAATTCCCAAGGTGTCTCATAATGGGTCAATCCAATATCATGTCCTCTAACATGTGTTCATATTATTGATTTGATATCTCACATCCATGATACATGAAATATGATCATCAATCAATACATGTGCTGATCTGTAAATCATAATGGTCCCACATAATGATATAAGATTATGGATAATTTATAATGTTAGACCATGTGGAAGGTCATGAATAAAGAAATGATGAATAATTGACATTTGGTTTGCTTTGGAATTTGCTTTTGCGAAAGTTTTGGTTGATCAAAGTTACAGGATTTCTCACCGAGTGGTTTTACTCGCTTCTGCGTAGTATTGATGTCTTTTGAGTGGTTTTGTGGCTTTCGAGTGGTTTCTATCACTTTCAAGTGGTTTTGCTCAGGTCCGAGTGGTTTCTGTCGCTTTTGAGTGGTTTTGCTCGAGTCCGAGTGGTTTCAGTCGGTCCTAAGTTGATTTGGTCTTCTCCAAGTACTTTGATCTGCTCCAAGTGCTCTCAGACCAGTCCGAGTGGCTTGGATCAATCTCCGAGCTGTGTCCGACCAGTCCGATTAGAACCAAGTGGCGTAGGATGGCTCTCGAGTAAACAGAGGAGTGTTAGATGGCTTTTGAGTGCCTTTCGAGAATCGAATGGCATTCGAGTGGCTTCACAAGATCGTACGGCTTTATGACCAAGCCAGCCTTCGACTGCAATGGACCTGACCATGATTGATTTAAACCACGTCTGAGTTTGATCACGCAGACTTTGACCACGACCGACTTCAACTACGACATGCTACAACCACAGCTGAGCAGCTTTATGACCACGTCAAGCTTTGACCAGAGCAACTCTATCACGCCATTTCGACTATGTCTAGCTTCGACCACATTGGACTACGATCACGTTGGACTACGACCACGTTTGACTACGACAACGTTCGACTTCAACCACTGCCAGCCTTGACTACGTACGACTTCAACCACGGTAAGTCGACCATCACAACATGACCTTACTTGATTGATGATCATAAGCTGCAAGGAACCGGTCATAAGCTACAGGTAACCGGTCGTAAGCTACAAGGAACTAGTCGTGAGCGATAGGGAACCGGTCGATGGTTGTAAGATCATCTGCTATAAGTACTTCTCCATGGTCATAGCTTCAATATCCTTTTCATAGTCGTAAATCTTACTGGCTGGTAGTTGTTACTCTTATTGATCGGTAGTTGTAAATCTTTCTGGTCGGTGGTCTTGGATTTTGTGAGCGGTCCTCGAAGTCTTTGCAGTCGATGTTCGTAGACTTTGCAGTTGTAGTCATTCTCGTAGACTTCATGGTCTACTATCATTGTCTTTGGTTTTCGGTCCGTTGTTGTAGACCACGTGATCGATGAGTCAAAACTTTGCGATCGGATGATGTAGGCTTCACGATTGGTACTCAGAGATATCATTGTCAGTACGAATACTTTACTTCTTGTGATCTTCAACTACTTTGAGTACTCGTGCTAGGTCAGTGGGTTGACTGGCGGGTGAATGGTGATCAAGTGGTCGTGGTACTCAGTGGTCGGAAGGACTCAGTACTTAGTAGTCGGAAGGTTTCGGTACTCGATGGTTGGTGATCGGTAGTCGTTGGGTGTTGCGATCAGCTGACCGAGACTTGTAGTACGTGCTCGGTACTCAATAGTCAGAAGGACTCGGTACTCGATGGTTTTGTTCTCAGTAGCAATGGATGTTTTTCCCGAGTGCTTGAGCGGAGCGATGGAGTTTCCCGAGTACTTGTGGTTTTTGAGTACTCGTTGAGATAGCAATCGTAATGAGTTATCTAAGGCTAAGTTTTGGAAAACGATGGTTGTTAGCAGTCATAATCAATAGTCTGAGAGTGTTTTCTGGATGACGATGAGGTGATTGGTCGTGGTTAACTTGGTTGATGGTTGTGGATGGTTGAAGGTTTGTTTTGATTGTGTGTGTATGTGCTGATGACGGTCAAGTTGGGAAGAACTTGTGCTAGAAAAGTGTTTCTTTAGTCTTTGTATGTGTAGATGAGCGTGGAGACGATCACAATCAGTGACAAGATGGACCGAGACTAGGATTGGGAGATCTGAGGTCCAGACGGTTGAGGATGTCACGCGAGGTGGTTGGGCTAACGCTAGAGGTTGGCGGCGTGGCCGCAACCAATGGCGATGGCACCGGTGGCCAATGGAGGCGGCGGTGCTAGTCGGCGTGAGGTTCGACAGTGTGTGTGGCGAGTTGGGCATTGTGACGCACGGTGTGGGTGTTTGCGGGCGAGAGTCGTTGAGGTGGCGGCGGCGGCGGCGGCAGTTAGAGAGGCATCGGAGTTGCGCAGCTAGAGAGCGGCGCCACGGCCAAGGTTGGTGTGGCCTTTGGCGGTGGCGTGGAGCGGCAGCGCGGTAGGTGCTCCGGCGATGGTGGCGCGGTGCTAGAGGCGGTGCGGTGGCCGAGGGCGGCGCCGTGGACGGCCACGGTGATAGTGCTAGCATAGGCGTGGCGCGCCGCGATGGCGGCGGTAGGTGGTGGCGGTGGAGCGGCAGTGGCGGCGAAGCAGAGGCGGCGGTGGCATGGGGACGCGGTGGTGGCGACCACGAGGCGGCGCGGCCGCTTGGCCTTGATGCCGGAGGCGACCAAGGTTTGGTTGGCGTGGCGCGGTGACCGACGGCGGCAGCTGGTGGTGACAACCGATGGCGCAATGGCGGCGGCGATCGACGACCGGTAGCTACAGTTAGCAGCAGTGGTCGAGTGTCCTTTTCACGGTCACAAGGTGTGGTTGACGATTTGCAAGGCCGAGCCCCATTTCGCACGTTGTTTTGTGAGTTGCGCTGCGGGACGTGTTTCGCGATAGCCAATTACGTTTCGCACAACGTTTTGTGGGATTGTGCAGTGGCGTGGTTCGCACGGTCGAACGGCAATTCACACAATGAAGGCTTAGCGAACGCAAATTCGTCCGGCCAATTGCACTTCCGTTTGTCTTCCACAAATTATCTTAGTGTTGATTTGATCCATCACCATTCCATTGTGTATGTTCACGCGGCTATTGAGGGAGCGTTCGAGCGGTTGCGTATTCTAGGCCCTTCGTACAGCGCATCCGCCAAGCGTGCTCAAGACAAGTACCTCGTGGTCGTAACCTTTCTGTTTCATATATTGTGTGTTTCCATATTACTTACCACCTTGTCGTTGAGTACAATTATCATATCACTAAAGTTATCTGGCTAATATCATATCACTAAAGTTACCTGGCTATTATCATGTCACTAAAGCTTAACTGGTCATTATCGTATCACTAATATTTGTCTAGTTATTATCATATCACTGATGCTTGCCTGGTCATAGACTTTTAATACTATATTCATACCATGATGTTCTAGATTATCTTGTTTCACATGCTTTTAGGTTTATTAGAATGCTCAGTTAATAATGTTCTAGAATTCATGCTTTTAATTAGTGTTTTAGAATTCATGCTTAAATCGTTAATGGGGGTAGCATATGAAAATGTTTTAACTTAGGTTTAAATTATTAGCACTCTTTTGACATTAGGGCTGCTATGTTTTAATTTTCTAATATCATGATCCATTAATTATATGATGTTGTATGCGAGCTATGAATGATGTATACATTCAACCTGTTAATATGACTAATAATCAATTATCACATAATAAAACTTGAATGGTTGACAACCTTGTATGAGCTATGTTATAATATCTTTTTAGAATAATTCTTATATCACTATCATCATATTATCATCCACATCACCCTCATATCGGAAGTTATGTCTCTCTATTTTTAACCTTAGCAAACCCTTTCACTTCTCGTAACATTATCTTAGCCTTCTCTTAGTTCCCTTAAATTCACACCATATAACATGTTAACAATATAACAGTAACCTAGGCTAGGGTTACTCACATATAGCGGAGATTTTCACTAACCTGGTAACGTTTGGGGGCCATACACTTTCGTTACTCAGGATATTACACCCCGTCTGCGATTATACAGTCGAGGACAGTGTTATGCCTGACTATTCTCGTATAATCAGGTATATCGAAAGTAATCGCCAATACCATTGCCATAACTTGCTAAATAACAATTATCTTTGATTTCGCCATTCTTGTTATCTTGTTACTCAGTATATTACACCTCATATATGGTTATACAGTTAAGGACAGTGTTGTGGCTGACTATTCTCGTATAATCAGGTATGTTTCACTATTTTTAACATTAAACAGGGTCAGTTGGATAGCACTGCACTTCTGAGCCTGAAATTAACGACATGGAGATGTATTTTGTATGCATTCAATGAATAGAATATAGATATTAGAAGTCCCCGACCGGCCATTGTTCAGCATTACTTCAGTGCTTCGCTGTCTTTTTGACCGACTCGGAGTCTTCGATCCAGCGTGGTTATCGCATCTTGCGGGTCCTGGACGCTTAGGAAAATCAGGTCCCCCGTTTATTAGGATTTTCTGATATTTTCTTTGATTTTCATGGGTTATGAAAGTGATAAGGATATGGGAGTAGTGTCGTAGTTGTGCTACTCCATCTATCGAGTTTAAATTCTACTACATACCTTTATACACATGCAAGTACACATCATTAAAAATTTATGAGGTCACGGATATACCCCCCACTTCCGTATTTCTAAACGTGTTCTATATGTACGCACCTGTTCGTGGTGTGCGTGTGTGTTAGCGTGTGTACATATGACTCTTGTATTCGAAAAATTCATGAATGGCATAAACAATATCGTTCCGAGAAATGTCACTTATACAAAGTCAAGCCCATGTCGTATCAAACAACTACAGTTGGAAAGCAGAGATCACGCATCACCAACTTCGGCACTTCAACACGCACAGAATCTTTACTTTCACATTTATGTACGTGTTGGATAGCTAACTTCTGAAAGTAAGGTAACGACATGGAGATGGCTTTTGTATGCATTCAGTGAGGCCTGTTCTTTTTTCTATGACTTATGGTTTTTGGTTAAAATTTTTGAATTTTGGCTGTTTATAGTACAGATTACGGAAAGACTGATACTTATTTACGATTTTGACTAGTACAGATGTTGGACTTTTAACGTGTACTATGTTTAACTTGTAGACCCGTCTTGAGAAAATACTCCGTTTGAAAGTTATGTACTGTAACAAAAATTAAAAACCGATCGACTTGTGACTTGCCAAACAGGCCTGACCGGCCACTGGTTAGCCCTACTTTTGACTGACTCGGAGTCCGCGATCCAGCGTGGTCATCACATCTTGCGGATCCAGCTTGGACGCTTAGAAGTATCTCCTCACCTGTTCAATCAGGTCCCCCTATTATTAAGATTTATTCTCAGGTGTAATTATTAGTCAAGCTGCACCGAAATATCATTACCAATAAAGCATGATCATACACGAATTGAGAAATCATAAAGCAAAGAAGTAAATAGAAAAAATTCATGGAGAGGCGTGCAAATAATGCACTGCCCTAAAACCAAATTATGCCCTCATTGTGCAGGGTTTTCGGCCCTTTGGCTATTGACATATTATCATCAAGCTCCTCTAGCCAAAGAGTTGCAAAACCAAATTATTGGGAGGATTGTATTTTGGAAACGGGAGGCAATATAATGTGTATTTTTTTTGGACACAAAAGCATAAATCTGTATCTCTACTACTTAAAAGAACTTATTGGTGAGTGATGTTGATGGTACTTCACGCCCTCCACTACCCCTTCCATCTCACTAGAAAATCGCTAATAAAAACTATCTCCCAACAAACAAATTTCAACTCCCTATAAATCTCTAACAAACAAAAAGCAGAAAAACTTCCAACAAACAAATAATTTCGATACAAATTGCGATGGTGCAAAACAAAGTTTGACTAGGCTCGATGGCGGAGCCATGGGCGTGGTGTAGGCCAAGCAGAACAACAAAGGAGCGATGCCAGCTTTGTTGCAGCTCGACTGACACAAAGGCAGAGTTGAGGGCATGGAGCCATGGAGCAGGCAATTCTTGACGACATCGACCTAATGTATTAGGGTATTATGATTTTTTTATCTATACAAAACATGTACATTCAGTTAGTATTGTATATAAGAAAACATGAACAACTTTTTTACAATAGCAAGAGCAATGCCAACCACCCGAAATGCTCTTATGTTCTTACGCTACGATAGTGGGTTGTTAAGACACCCCTGTTTTTGGGAGCACGGCATCCGTACGTCCCGCAACAGCTCAGGAGTTTCATTGCGGGCAGACGGAGTATCATGCCTATTTATGAACATTTAAAAGAGTTGATTTGGTTTAAAATAGGACCTAAAGGCCAACTTAAGAAACAATATGGGCATCCGATCCCAAAACTTCACTTACATTCAGAAGAACCAAATAAATCTCCACAGGAACACTTTAGTGTGGTCGTAACTCTAACACAAAATCTCGAAGTATCCTTTCCTCTTTCGTATGTGTTCTGATAAAATTAAGCAAGATTGAGTACATTACATACTCAGCAAGCCACATGGGTAAATCCTAGTTTATCTACTTGCCAGGAATGTCAATGGATGGGAATATATTGGTTTTATTAATGAGAGTGTGGATGCAGTTTTATTTGTAAATATTTGCAAACAAGAAATCATAAAACAATAACTTCTTAAGGTTAGGGGTTTCAGACTTGATTACTCATCTTACTCGATCAAAACATAAAGAAAACTACATATGCCTTCTTGTTGGAATCACCCATTAAACACGACTTCATTTACAGGAAGCACGACATATTCAAATACCATTTATTTTACTCGTAAAGTGGCTCACTTTACTCACAAGATTTCTCAAACTCTCAATGTTAAGCTATAGACACGCTCCGACTAGCGTCATTGATCGAGTTGAGAAAATAAGGTTTTTCACTTCCCAATTTTTTATATAGCCTCTACCCGATAGGTTATATACTACACAAACTCAAGTATCCACTAGCCAAAGCGAACACCCCGCCGATTTCTAAGGATCTACCATTGTTAAGTATGATTTTACCATTCTCATACCATGCCCCTTCACTCCTACCTCCTATAGAGATTCATTCGAGTTAAACAATTTTAGACCAGGGCTATCAAGTCAACACTTGTGGTTGAACGATCACTGTATTCTTTACTTAGCATAAGGCTCAAGCTCTTACTTTTCACCACAAGGCAGCTATCCACAACCCAGATCCTTAGTTCTCTATGGCTCTACCACCAAACTACTCAAGCCTCCTCCCTAGGGTAAGGTCGTGTTCTCCAACCATCTAGTGGCTCCTCACAATGCATCCTTACTCTAGACCAATGTAAATAAATCTACTGGCAAAATGCCAAGTCACGTAGTAGTACAAAATTTTTTTATAAACTATTCTACATTATTTATATAGTAATTTAAATATTACTAAGGTTGTCAAGGTGAATATGGCCTCAAATTAAAAAGGGCATTTTTAGTGGTAGGACATAACTAATTTACATGTCATTCTAAATATTTATTTTAACTAAATAATATTGCATAAATAACAATAATGAAAATACTATAATTTAATAATTTAAATATCATGGAATTCAATATGATCAAAACATGTGACTTGACTCTTTATCCATAGTCGATTATTTTACCATAGAGTCTTACGATCTGTGTCAACCGCTTGATAACTCTGTAGTTCTTACGTGGACCGGTGGTCGAATCTGGATGCTAACGCAAAAGAACAAATTCAAATAAGTTTCTGCTTTGTAAAATGCAAGCTGGGAATAAAATACAATAAAATAAATAAAAGATGTAAAGGGAATAGTTTTGGTTGGTCAGGGTTTAGGTGGTTCATGATTTGGTTGATCGGAGTTGGATATGAGCTAGGTGGATTTAAGATGGTCGAAATGGTTGTAGGTATGTCGGACAACTTTTTAGGATGAATAGTAATAGGCAGATATATGGTGGCGAATTGATTTTGGAACAGTGTAGATTTGGGTTTGGTCCGGACTTGGGTTGGCGAAAGGAAGTCGAAATGAACTCACGATGTCAAAATGGTCAAAACGTGGTATTATTGATTTTGGGCCTCGAATGAACATTATTCCTGATAATGAAATGAGTGGGCCACCTTTTGTGAACGATGTTTGGCCAGCGGTTTAAACCGATTCGATCGGTTGGGCGATCGACTCGCCCAAAATGTGTGGCGTTAAGGCCTAGCCATGTGTGCGCTATCCACCGATGGGCGACACACGGATGGACAGAATGCGCCCGATGCCGGCCCTAGCTCAGTCTTCTACCTCTGGCTTCTTCTCTGTCGTGCAAAATAGAGGAGCAGCCGCCTCCGCGGTTTCGGCACTGACGAACTCTCTGGCGGATGAGGACGATACGGTAGGCTACCCTCTTATGCGGTGGTTCCATTTTGCCACATGGGAGGACTCAGGAATGGGTGGTTGTGGTTGGCAGGGAGAGGAGGCGCTACAGGCTCTACCACGGCAAGGGGTTACCCCGACGACTTTCCGGTAAGGTTAAGGTCATTTTAACCATCTACGGGGCATAGGAAACTACATGGAGGTGGCGGAGTAAGTTTGGGTGGCCTCAGTTGTCTGTCCATGTAGGGTGATTCAACCGACGGTGACTCCTGGTGCAGCCACGGTAGGGTTTAGGGACTAGTCTGGTGAGGGTGGCTTCGGGTTCGTTGCGGTCCAAGAATGCTATGGTGGCGAGCAATTTGGAAGTTATGGTAGGAAGCAAACGAAGCAAAGGTGAAGGACCGAAATGGCGACAAAGGGGGTGAATGTCGCTTCTTAAAAATCACCCCCGAGAATTCGGAAAATTAATTCTACTGAAAACTGCAACGCATGCGATACTAAACAATTCAGCATAAATCAGAGAGTAAACAGTAAAAATTTCAGCTGAAAATATTGTCGTTTGATCTGCATGTAAAATCGTCAAAGATCACCAACAAAAATAAAAAGAAAGACCAAAGACTGAACAAAGGTAGCTGGAGGAGCAGTCCGTCCGTCGTGGTGACTTCGGTCTCACTGGAGAACAGAAAATCGGCAGCCGAAGACGGACACAGGAACCGGAGAATAGAAGATGGCAGGGAAGAACGAAAACAGACCGAAAGCATGGCTTGCCCAAGAGCACTCGGCAAAGCAACTGAAGAACAGATAAAACAGTGAATATTTTTCAGACCTGAGTAGGGAACACAGGAGCCGAACTAACCAATGGTTCTTTGCTAAACCCCAACAGAAAAGAAGAAACCAAGAAAAGAAAGTCTGAAGTGCAGCCTGCACTACTTCGGTTGAACAGCAAAAGAGCCGATAGGAGAGGACTGACAAAAAAAACAAAGCTGAAAACTGCAGCCTGCAGGAACTGCCAGCCGAATGCAGTATTTGGTCAGCAAAAGAAAACAGCAAAGACAGGGAAGAAAACTGCAGACCGATACAAAATGCTGCTGAAAACAACACAAAGTAACTACCGCTAAGAAGGAAGAGCAAATCAGAAGATCAGAATTTCGGACAGGAATCTTCCCAGTGAGCAGGTCAATTAAGAGATAAAACTTTTAAGATGAGGAACTAGAAACCCAACTTGAGATAAATCAAATTCCTTGAAGATGAGCAATCTGCATATGAAATTAAAAGGACTATACTGTAGCTATCACAAGAGAGGGAATAAACACAGAGAGGCTTAACAACTGTAAAGAAACAAAGAGACAGCCAAAAGATTATCAGAAATCTGAACAGAAAAACTCAAAAATCAACAGAGAGGAGTATCCAAGGAAGAACAGGCATGAACACAAAATAAACTTCAGATCTTCCATTCCCGAAACAAAAGATTACACAGAGTCCCCATACGCATGGACATTAGCACACAAGAAAAGATTACAAAGGACTTAAGCCATCCCCTCCCTCTCCATCCTCAAGAACACCAAGAGCCTCACATGCTTCTTGGGAGGAACACAACCCACACAAAAGGATGAATGAGCTCTCAAGTGTCCTAAGAGGTATGCAGCCCCTCACCTCTATTTATAGCCGTTGGCTAACGGTCTCCAACCCGTTACGCCGGCTAAACCCTAACGGAGCCGTCTCCGCTTGTGCAGCCTTGCGAAATTCTGCCGCCCTTCCCGCACCTTCCGGGAAACTTCCGCACTCCTTGCCTCGCACGCCTCGCAACCACCTCGAGTCCATGTCGTCTTCGACACGTCCCGACCGTTCTGACCTCAGCGCCACATGCGCCTAGTCCGGTCCACCGTGTCTCGCCACGACTTCGCCTCGACGTCCTGCAGCCACACAGACAAGAAACACGTCAAATAGCATCGCTCGATACATGTAAGCATAATAACATCAACAAACCTGTCGAATCATCAGAATATGCATCCTAATCCTTTTGACCAAGTTTGACCAAGTTCGACCGAGCCCGTTGCACCACGCAATGACATGGTCCGAACCAACCAACTCAAACTCGACTTTTCCTAAGACGATGTCAATTACTCATCATTCTCAACGGGATGACCACCACATGGTCTCTCAAAAGGATTCGCCGAACGGCCTTACTGGCTCAGGGAAGCTTGATGGCGGCATTGTGGGGGCTAGTCGGTGAGGGGAATGGCGATGATGGCTATGAGTTCAGGGAGGTCTCAAGATGCTATGGCTACACTCTCCCATGCTTGGCGAGAGCCGACGAGCATCAATAGGGGGTGGAGGAGGACTAGGGGAGCGACGGCGAGAGCTACACTAAGTCGTCCATTGTCCTTTTCGAGCTTGATTCCTTTGCATATTGCTTGAGTGTTCCCTGGTACTATGACTTCTTGGTAACATGATGATTAGTTAATAAATAAGAAATACAAATACAATAAATATGCTTGTAAAATAAGAAGTAACAAATAAATAAATAAATAAAGAGTACAGCTGTAATAAATGAAGAAATGAGAAGGAAAGGAGAATGCTCTGTGAAGAAATGGGAAGGAATGACTCTGTGATTCTGTGAAAAATGGTGGAGCACTGGAGGCCTGGAGCAGAGTGAAACACGCTGTTATTCTGTGAAGAAATGAACGATCGTTGTGGATGTATAGAGATGATTATCCGAACGTTATATGACCGTTTAACTGACCGTTGTCATCTGCTCACTACGTTCAAAAATTTTTCCGCTTTCTCAACTTTTTCACCTTTTTCCCCATCCACGACCTCTTTTTCCCCGTCGGCCCGTCCTGCGCCCATTTTTCCACCGCCCCACCTCTCCCACGACGCCACGTCGCCCACGCCCACTCCCTCGCGGCCTCGCCTCGTGTGCCGCGTGCGCGTCAAGTCCCACGCGACGGGACGGCGATGGCGATGCGCCGGGCGGCGCTGCCCCACCGCGCCTCCGCGGATCCGCCCTCCCGACTCCGCCCCTCCTACACCGCCGCCTCGCCCCCACCTCCCCCGGTGCCGCCTCCTCCCCACCTCCCCGGCCCCCGCCTCCTCCCCACCTCTCCCGCCACCGAGGTGACGATCTCCAAGATGCTCCTGATCCGCCGAGGTGACGACGGCGTTGTTGGCTCAAGAAACGGTGTTGCGGCGGTGGCACAGCAAGATCCCGACGGTGGTCATGTGTATTAGTGTATATGCTTGTTTGTGTGATTGTGTCATATTCTGCGTCTTCATCTTTCCCAAGCTCGACGCCGACCCGCCGTGCCCTCGTGCCCGCCGTGCCGTGCGGCACCGAGCATGGCACGTTCACCGTGTCGTGCCGCCCACCGAGCTGGTTTTCAGGCCCGCCCGCCCACCGTTCGTGGATTTAGCCGGCACGGCCCGCTATGTTGTCGACGGGCCGTGCTTGGGCCGTGCCGGGCCGGCCGTGCTTTGGGCTGGCCCAAAAAAACACGGCCCAAGTCCCAGCTCTACTCCAGTCTATAGAGAGAACCCCCTCTCCATTCCAACTCCCATCGCTCGGAAGGGAAAGCGAAAAAAGCGCAGAAGGGCGAGATCGATGACGATGTGCTCTCGTGCTCCCTTCGTCGCTGCCTCCGCCTCTTCGCTATCGTCGGCTACGAGCCATCGGGGGAGCTCTCCTCTCCTCCGCCTCCACACCGTACGTAATCACTTGCTCTCGTTCCCGTCCATCGAATCTCTATAGCTCGTGCCA
This sequence comes from Bonia amplexicaulis, assembly GCA_036346245.1. Taxonomy (NCBI): domain Eukaryota; kingdom Viridiplantae; phylum Streptophyta; class Magnoliopsida; order Poales; family Poaceae; genus Bonia; species Bonia amplexicaulis. The sequence continues at coordinate 8,528,183 of CM070744.1, read as the reverse complement.
TGGTCGCTGGCGCTCTTTTTTCTGAACAATTGGACGCCAGTCCTCGTGCGGGCAGTATGCGAGATAGCAAGCAACCGGCTTGTTTGTTGTTTCTGGCTAGCTTTCTGCTATCGCTGATCGCTTGCTTCCAGTATGAGCGTGTGTCGATGCTGCAATTGCTGACCAAATTAGGCTATCTAGCTATGAATCTAGACAGATGCATGTGTTGTTGATATACTACTCAGTGCAGCAGTTCCTAAGTTGCTTGCTTTGCTAGTGGTGCAAGTGCAATGGTGCTGCTGCTTCTAGCTGTTCCCAATCAACTCGCGGTTTTTCCCCATATGTTTCTCCTTCGGACGACTGATCAAGGTAGCAGTTGTCTCCATATGGGAACCTCGTCGTCCTCTGCGAGCTGCAGCTTGCTGCTTTGCTCACATGAGGCACTGCTGTAAGACAGGAGATCCGGCGATGGTTTACAAAGTGGACCATCTGTCTCTGCATTGCTGCGAGCGATAAAGAGAATGCTGTCCAGCTACACTTCCCTGGTTATCAGCTTATGTGGTAATCTTGCCCGAAGCTATAAGGCTATGGGTATCGTACGGCATTCAACTTCAAGCACTTTATGTCCATTGGCTTTGGCCGTGTGGTTTTAGGGATCGTGCTCGTCATGTCTATCTCCGCAGCCACCTATACAACACCTTCATGTAAGCTCTCGACATTGGTAGCAATTGTAGCTTCGTTCTTTGCTCTTAAGTACTACTTCTACTGACACCTGTGTCTAAAATTTCACTACTGAAAAATCTAAGCATCGGCGCTCACAGAGGAAAATTTACTTTTCCTGGAGGCCTGGCATGCAGTTGACCGCACATACTATGACAAGTCGTTCAACGGACAAAGTTGGTTCAGATACCCATGAATAGGCGCGAAGAGACATGTATGATTTTCAATTGTCGCCCTTTCTATTTCTTGATTACAAGTCTACTTGCCGTCAAAATTCCAATAATATCGCTGTAACGAAATTACTTTTACGTGTCAAGCTGTAGTGTACTTTGATACATCATAGGCCGCTTTATGTTTGGAAAGTATAACTGCATTGAACACTATTGTTTGTTAACGATAGATATGGAAAGCAAAAAATGATGTGGCAATACTAGTTTATAAATCTGGAACCACAGCATTCATTACTAAGTCGATAGAAACCGACTAGAAATTCGCTCAAAAAAATATGACTAGAAACTTGTCATGTCCCTAACTATTTTTTAATATTGTGACTCGGGTGAGTATCAGTAGTAATTTCCCTTGAATCGGCAGAATCAGTCATACACTTATAACCTAGACTATATCAGTCTATTATATTATTAAAAACAAAGACAAAAGAATTCACCATATTTACTTAAAAAAACTAAAAATTAACACGTTAATCACATAGAGAAATCGTGAAAGAAATACAAATGCATTACCACCATAAGCATTCCAATTGTTTAACAAGTACAATTATATGATTTAATATAAACATATGTATTATAGTGCCTGGCCGTACAGTTACACAAGAAATTCGGCTACTTTGCATTTACTGAATGTTAAAACTGTTCTTCTAGGGTAGTTAAAATTGTCAGATTGACTAGTTCTATTCTTTTTTCTGAACTCTTGTTAGGACTAGACTCCAAGTCAATGCGAGAGTGATCCAAGTTTGCACAGTGGCACAGGGAATTTACCGAAATATCCAAGCCATTCATTGGAAGGCAAATATGGTCTTCCCTTCAGTTTGCCTATGAGCCCTACTGTAGTCTGGAGGATGTTGCGTTTGTGCAGTTGAGCTAAAATAGCTTCCTTGCAAAACAGCTATATTCTTCCATGCCAAATAGAAATGGAACGCTGATGTCCCACACATTCTGGAGCAGTTTGCCTTTGCCGAACTAGATTATATCCTATTTCCGAATAAATTAAGAAACTGTGAGTAAACATTATTTGAATAGTTAGTTTCCAAGTTCTATTAGTTACATATCTGATTCTAAAGCAATATGTTTCATGTATATATTAGGCGATACAGGACAAATTACCTTTATCACGGAAGCAGCCATTAAGTACATAGGATTGCCTCCATATCCACTATCGCATCCGCAGAGGTAACCAATATTTGATGTCAAAGCTGTCGTAGCACCTACTGTGGCTGCTGCCTGCTGACACAGGCATAGTTTGTCCTATTATCTAATTAAGGTGGTGGCACATGTCGGTTGATCCAAAATACTCCACGAGATGCCTGCGTGGGCAGTAGTCTGTTCTTTTCGACTTTTAAAAATAGTTTTTAATTTTTACTATAGTATCTAATTTTTAAAAGAAGAATTTTTTCGAGATGTGATCTATAAATTAATTGTAATATATGTTAAAAGTTTAACATATGTACTAACAAAAATCGTAAACGTGTATCTTTTTCTCTGTAATATCTATCATAAATAACTAAAATTTAAAAATTTTAACTAAAAATTAAAAACCACAGCCAAAGGAACAGCCATATTGATTGTGTGCCATAGGGAGCTTCGGTTGTGGTGCGCCTGGAGCTCACCTCTGTCATGTGAGACAAACCTGAGCTGGACGGCACGAGTAAGAGACTCGAACTTGAGGGTGCAACACCCTCTACCGTTGCAGCTTTGCCTGGCCACCATGTCCGTGATTTCTTCGTCAGGGCAGGTAACTGTACATAGCCTCACGGCCGTATTTGTGTCTTGATCAAGCAGGTACATATCGAAGTCACAGCCGGTGATGTTTACCATGGCATAATCAAGAGTCAAAGATCTGCCAGGAGCTTTCCAGGACATGTTGTAAAGGTTTTACACCGGGTGTCATGGAGATGGCATGGGAAAAGTCGACGTCAAAATACACCGAGGTACCTTGAGGCGCTACCATAAACAACAACATCGATATTATTGACAACCTCCGTGGTGCCGCCCTAGAGGAAGAGCCCGAGTGCTACGTATGTTAGTGATATACCTTCGAGTCCATTATAAAGATGATTGTATTATTTCTATATTTATGATATTTTAAATAATATGTTATTGCAAGTATGGGACTTGTTTATAGAACTATTTTTTTATGTTATTCTATATTATCTTTGATCTTATATTATTACGTAGAACAATTATGATTTATAGATCAACTCATGTATTGATTGATGATCATGTTTCACGGATCATAAGTATAGAGATATCAAATCGGTAATGTAAACATATGTTCGAGAACATAGTGCTAGATTGACCTACCATAAGATACTGTAGGAATTGTTATATTCTTAAGTGTTATTAGTTGGTCTCATATATAGTGTATGTAGAATCTTTATATTTGACATCGTCATAGTTTTCTACATGTGTAATAGTTTACTTAGGAGTTATCAAACACTACTTCATAATTAGGTGGTCATAAAGATAGCTTTCGAATTTACTATGAAACATACGGAGGAATATAAACCATCAAGATAGAATTTGCACCTACTACATAATAGGAGAGATATCTCTAGGCCCCGTGATATTGTTGTATTAAAAAAGTGCATGGTCATGTTTAATGTGGTTGAGGAGTTAATCACAAACTGAGTAATCCATTACATGTTCAAATAAAGGATCGATCTATCATAAGATGACACGCTTCTCATCTTAAGTTCGATCTGGTATCATGAGACAAAGAGATTGGTATATAAGCACTATATAGATTCATCTGATATGATCTTTATGTATATTTAGAAGTCGTTATGTCCTGTTAGGGAGTGCTACCGACTTATAGACTGGAAAAAAGTTTTTGGCCTATGGTCAAATATACATGAATCTACAAGGTTACACAATAAGGGTCTAGATGATAGACTCCAAGTCAGAATTCAAATATTTAACTCATAAACCATTAGTCCACAATAAGCTACCCATATGGGAGCAAGCGTTGCACAGGAGTACATGAAGGGTTTTCCTTCAGAGCTGGGTCACGGTCTTGCTTCTTTGTAGTGCCTTACACTGGAAAGGACCAGGCGGTGGTTTCAAGACTAGTCCAAGACTGGATGCAAGTTCAGATGAATAATTATCTCCCTTGTGTAAACCTTTGATGAATATGATTTCTTCTTAATCAGATCCAATCGCAAGGATTCATTGAATGGCTTGGCGCAATGACAAACCTACACTGTACTGTAAGATTATGGTACGTCACTACTACAGAAAGCCTAATACTAGACGCCAAATCACAGACGGTTTTGTGAAACCGTCTGTGATGTATACTATTATAGACGGTTTTAATTTGGAGGCCGTCTGTGGTATTTGTGGCGGAAAAGGAGTATCATAGACGGTTCTTACCGCCGAATGGTTCGTGATATCGAATATCAGACGGTTTTATAATAAAACCGTGCGTGATATTCAGATATCACGACGGTTTTATTATAAAACCGTGCGTGATATCGAATATCACGACGGTTTTATTATAAAACCGTCGTGATATTTGAATATCACGACGGTTTTATTATAAAACCGTCGTGATATTCTAGTATCACAGACGGTTTTATAATAAAAACCGTCTGTGATATGTTTCCCGCCTTGCAATTCCTCAAAATTTCATATTTTCCCGCTTAAGTCCGAGTATGATTCAGTTTTGAGACACCTTCAAGAAACGGGCATAACTTTTGCATACGGTGTCCGTTTGACGTTCTTGTACTCGTTGGAAAGCTAACGACGAGCCCGATCCAAAAATAACAAACCGCTTGCGCCAGTCGCCCTCCAAGACCCCCAAAATCGGCCATCTTTGGACCTAAACCTGCGTTGTAAGTTTTTGGTGTCTGTTTTTCCTTTTTCTTAGTCTTCCTTTAGGAATTTGGATTTTGCTTCAACGAAAAGTTGTAGATCTCGTCGAAACCTTTCAAATGAGTATATATAAGCCATATAAAACTTTGCTATTTTATCTTTTCAGACTAGTTGTTTATATTGCATCGGTATATAAAATTTTGTGCCCTAATTCACGAGCGGTTCTATATATCGAACTGCTCGTGATATTCATTCATCACGACGGTTCTATATAGAATAGAACCGTCAGTGATAATCTCAGGCCCGTCGATCCTACTCGACCCAATCATAGCCAATAGAAATCGACCAATCCTCACCCCACGGATCGTAGCTCCGCCTCCCTCCCCTCCCTATAAATATAACCAAAACCCAGCCTCCTTGCTGGTCTTCTCTTCCTTCTGTCCTCCTCCTTCTGTTCTCCCCTCCTTCTGGTCTCCTCTTCCTCCTTGTTGTTCTCTTCCTCCTTGCTATTCTCCTCCTCTTTCTTTGTCCTCCTCCTTGCAGGCACGCATAAGTCTACGGAGGCAAGACATCGCAGAAGCAACTAGCTCGTGCCAACCGTGCCGACTCATGCGTTGCATCGAGGCTAGAAGGCATAGAGGATCTTTGCTTTTCTCTATTCTTGTTGTGTAACCTGCTCGTTGTTTTGAGATATTGTAATATTTTGAGATATTGTAATGGTAGGCTCTAATCTTAATAAAATGGATGTTTTATGTTTGTGAAAGGAATTGAGATGTGAATTGGATGTATACATGTATATGTTGATCGCTTATTTCGTAAGGCATAGCTAGCATTTCCGAGGCTAGCCAATAAACGAAATAGGTTTAGAGAGAATATCACGACGGTTCGTAACTAAAAACCGTCTGTGATAGTTATAATCACAGACGGTTTTTAATTAAGAACCGTCTGTGATTTATAAATATCACGATGGTTTTAGTTAAGAACCGTCGTGATATAAATATCACAGACGGTTCTTAACTAAAACCGTCGTGATATTTATAAATCTGACGGTTCTTAATTAAAACCGTGCGTGATTATAACTATCGCGCACGGTTTTAGTTAAGAACCGTCGTGATATTGCACCACGAGCGGTTCGAAGCCGCCCGTGATGATCTCGTATTATCGATCCATAAATTGACGGTTCACAAAACCGTCTGTGATGACGTTTTTGAACCGTCTATGATGACCTTTTCTGTAGTAGTGCGTGGATATCTAAACTCAGACTCTTTAAGAGCACTAGTAGATTACTTTAGGGGTAATGATACTATTCCTACATTCGATCCGGATGTTTCCCATTGGACAGTAGAATCAACCAAGCTACTTGGATGGAATGAATCACAACACACACCAAGCATTCGTCCCCACCAACCTGACCCAAATCATTTCATTTTGCCCAAACACAACAAATCAATCTCACGTTCATGGATTAGGATGGGGTCATCGACGAGCCATGCACAATGCCCTTCCTCTCAGGTGCTCCTCTTCCCAATGTTCCCATCCCCAATGTTTGTTGCATGTATTTGTTGATTTTGTTGTAGCCTATTTTCTCTATTGTTGCATGATCAACCCCGGTTTGTTGTACATTTATCTAGGTTGTTGCATCAATTATTATTGAATGTTACCACTATTATTTTTAAATATTGCAATGTTGAAACATCAAAGTTTATTTGTTTGTTTGAAATTAGCTAATATCTAAGCCAATGATTTCATGCAATTTCAGTAAGAAGATGATATTTTTTTTGAAGTTTTTTTATCGGCATTGTCTGTTATTAGTGTATTTTGTTGCACATATTGATTAAAATTGTTACACACATTATTTAAAAATGTTGCATAGAATCATACCATGGAAATACTTCCATCATATGTCCGGACACTAGCAACACACTTTGATCCTTGTCTTGCAAGTTAAGGCACCCTACCCTGCCCTATATAAAGGGGATAGGGGACTCTCATTGTGGACACATCATAGCCTACAAGATATATAGTGGAGAGGATGTTAGGGCTACATCGTGTGTTCCTTTGTTTCCTAGTTCTCTTTCTTGTGTGGTCATTTGTCAACAACGCAACCTCAGTCCTCCACTTTTATTTTTATTTTTCCCCCGCACACCGTCTGCGCCACCGTAATCTCACCATACGCGAGAATTGGTAGGAGCACATTCGTGTTACCGAAATTTCTCCTTCCACAAATCTGCCTTCCTTTGGCCATTGTGTAGTCGGTAGTTTTGCCGCCAACAGTGGGTGGGCTGCGCCCTCCGCGCCGCCCGCACTTGCATGCGGGCCGAACCTCAATTGAACGTGTCTTCTACACCACCACCATCATTCTAGCCCTAGACCCGTCGGGATGCCGTCGCATCGCCGTCGTCATCGGATCCACCGCCATCACCATCCGCACTTTGCCATCTGCGCGCTCACTGATGTTAGGAATAGTCCCACATGGATTGTGGGAAGAGAAAACACAACTTATAAGTGTGAGGGAGCCTCCACCCATTGGACTAGTCTTTTGGGGGAAGAAGGCCCAATACCACTTAAAAGATTGTTGCTTGAAGGGTTTGCTTGCGGGCAGCCCGTGGGCTCAGGTGTGTGGGGTGCGCAGCCCATTTAAGACTTGGGGACCAGGGAGTAAACCTGGTTGGACCTGGTAGGGTGCCAGGGTCCAGATACAACAAGTGGTATCAGAGCCCAGATGTCTAACATCTCCCAGGAGTGCGGTGTGCACAATCCATGTGTGAGGGGGAGATTGTTAGGAATAGTCCCACATGGATTATGGGAAAAAAGAAAACACAACTTATAAGTGTGAGCGAGCCTCTACCCATTGGACTAGTCTTTTGGGGGAAGAAGACTCAATACCACTTATAAGGCTGTTGCTTGAAGGGCTTGCTTGCGGGCAGCCCATGGGCTCAGGTGCGCGGGGTGCGCAACCCATTGAAGACCTAGGGACCAAGGAGTAAATCTGGTTGGACCTGGCAGGATGCCAGGGTCTAGATACAACAGTTGAGACGTCGTTGAAGTGCTCACTGTCCTCATCATCGTGTGCGACTGGAGCTCGAGTTTGGTCGTCGTCGACTTGCCTAGCCTACGCTGCAATTCGTCTTGGCTGCCCCATCGAGTGGGACCGCTGCGCCCTCCACACCGCACTACCGCCGCACACCGCACGTCGTCATCGCTGCACCCTCGGCGCCATCATCACGCCGCCATGCCGCCTCGCCGCCTTGTCATAGGGCTGCCGCCACCAAGTAGGGAGGCCAAGTTGCCGAGTTCTAGGGTTATGACAACCCTAGTATTGGTTGAGCTGGATTGACCTAGCCTCACGTGGTGAACCGGACTTTTGGACCACTGGACAGTAATTTTGTGATTGACCCTCGGATTCTGCATATTTACTAAGGAATCCTCAATTCACTTGTAGGCGTTGATTGAGGAGGAAGACCCTTGGTTCTCTGGATGGTGCTCCGAGATGCTATGGCCAACGGAGGTTGATGATACTACCTCAGGCAGAGCACGATTGGTCAAGCCTACCTTTCCAAGACTTAAGTCTGTGGTTGCGTGCAATTCTGTCCTTCATAGTATAATCACTCGATTCAAGTTTGTGGCAAGGAGGTCAAAGAAGCACAATTGGTCGAGAAGACCCTTTCAACTTTCTATGGCTCAAATCAGGTGCTTGCTCAGCAATACAGGAAAGGTTCCCATCCCATACTAATCTTATCTTTGTAATTATGATAGCTGAGAAGCATAATGAGCTTCTTATGACGAATCATAACGCATGTCCTACTGGAACACAAAGTACTCCTAAGGCATATGTAAGTGGCCGGAGAGACTATCGGAATTACATCGTGTGCTTCTCTGTGTGCTTCTCTATTTTCTAGTTTTCGTTCTTGTGTGATCGTTCGTTGGCAACGTGGTCTCAGTTCTACAACACTTGCAACTCTAGAATGGGATCAACTTTTTTATTGATTAATTCTTAGACTATTAGTTATATGCTGAAAAGCAAAAAGTTTGTTGGTTGTCCGTAATATCGCGATGTTTGGAGTTTCTAGTTGTACTTTTGATATAATAAAAATTGTATACTGAGTAGCAAAATGTATGTTTCACTCAATCCTTCAGGTGCAAGAAATTAGTTCTTTTCAGAGGAGGTGAAAGAAATTACTGGATAAGATACTCTTATAAAAACCAATTGTTAATTTTAAATTATCCTATTGTCCATAATAAATGGTCTTCACAATGCTATCGGGCAGTCTTTTTGCTTTACAATGCGGTTCCATCAATTTCATGTTTTTCCGATGTTATTGGCCTTATTTTTCATTTTGTTTTCGTCTAATAGTTACTGTGTTGTGTTTAAAGACTACTCATTTCATTTTTATTAGCATGCCATTAAGGAACTTGGAATCGGTCGAATCTGTCATAAACTCATAACTAGGAATATCTAGGCACTAACTGGGTGCAAGGCGGTTGAGTAGAGTATGTACTTGGAACCGGAGACTCTTAGCCAGTCAATACGAGTGAAGTTTGATCGAAGAGCGACACTGGGAGTACACCCAAATATCCAAATCAATTCGTGGACGCGAACAATCTCCATGTCGCATGTGTGAGTCGACATCCTGCTGCCAGAAATTTCTAACCCATGGACAAGATGCTGAAGGCTACGAGAAAATATCTGTCAACTTAATACTTAATAGTCCCTGTCCTTGCAAGAGAGGTTTTGCATCGACAAGATGCTGAAGGCTACGAGAAAATATCTGTGAACTTAATAGTCGACATTCGACATGCTCTAGAGCATTGTTACCTGGACGTACTGATAGACTCTAAGTCAGAATTCAAATATTTAACTCATAAACCATCAGTTCACAATAAGCTACTCATATGAGAGCAAGCGTTGCACAGGAGTACATGAAGGGTTTTCCTTCAGAGCTGGGTCACGGTCTTGCTTCTTTGTAGTGCCTTACACTGGAAAGGACCAGGCGGTGGTTTCAAGACTAGTCCAAGACTGGATGCAAGTTCAGATGAATAATTATCTCCTTGTGTAAACCTTTGATGAATATGATTTCTTCTTAATCAGATCCAAGGATTCATTGAATGGCTTGGCGCAATGACAAACATACTTTGTACTGTAAGATTATGGTACGTGGATACCAAAACTCAGACTCTTGAAGAGCCCTAGTAGATTACTTTAGGGGCAATGATACTATTCCTACATTCGATCAGGATGTTTCCCGTTGGACAGTAGAATCCACCAAGCTACTTGGATGGAATGAATCGCAACACACACCAAGCATTCGTCCCCACCAACCTGACCCAAATCATTTCATTTTGCCCAAACACAACAAATCAATCTCGTGTTCATGGATTAGGATGGGGTCATCGACGAGCCATTCACAATGCCCTTTCTCTTAGGTGCTCCTCTTCCCCAATGTTCCCATCCCCATCCCTCCCTAGGTTCACCTGAGCTCTGCCGCTGCTGACCACGACCACAACAACCGTGAGTTGTCATAGCATAAAATCTACGCCATCTGCAACAACCTGGGCAAATGCTACTCCAGCAATTTGAGTCGAGCTCCATCATGAGCACCTCGCCAGAAGGGCATTTGGCTAGCCACATGTTGTTAGATCTAGGCTCACCGGGAGAATAAGCCTCCGTAAACATTCGTCCCTTCGGTATGTTTGTTGCATGTATTTGTTGATTTTGTTGTAGCCTATTTTCTCTATTGTTGCATGATCAACCCCGGTTTGTTGTACATTTATCTAGGTTGTTGCATCAATTATTATTGAATGTTACCACCATTATTTTTAAATATTGCAATGTTGTAACATCAAAGTTTATTTGTTTGTTTGAAATTAGCTAAGATCTAAGCCAATGATTTCATGCAATTTCAGTAAGAAGATGATATTTTTTAATGTTTTTTTATCGGCATTGTCTGTTATTAGTGTATTTTGTTGCACATATTGATTAAAATTATTACACACATTATTTAAAATGTTGCATCGAATCATACGATGGAAATACTTCCATCGTATGTCCGGTTCGGCAACACCCTTTGATCCTTGTCTTGCAAGTTAAGGCACCCTACCCTGCCCTATATAAAGGGGATAGGGGACTCTCATTGTGGACACATCATAGCCTACAAGATATATAGTGGAGAGGATGTTAGGGCTACATCGTGTGTTTCTTTGTTTTCTAGTTCTCTTTCTTGTGTGGTCATTCGTCGTCAACGCAACCTTAGTCCTCCCCTTTTATTTTTATTTTTCCCCCGCACACCGCTCACGCCATCGTAATCTCACCATACGAGAATTGGTAGGAGCACATTCGTGTTACCGAAATTTGTCCTTCCACGAATCGCCTTCCTCCGCCATCGCGTAGTCGGCGGTTTGCCACAAGCGGTGGGAGGCTGCGCCCCGTGCCGCCCGCACTTGCATGCGGGCGAACCTCGATTGAAAGCATCTTCGCACCACCACCATCATTCTAGCCCTAGACCCGTCGGATGCCGTTCGCATCGTCGTCGTCATCAGATCCACTGGCCATCACCATCCGCACTTTGCCATCTGCGCCACACTGAGACGTCGCTGAAGTGCTCGCTGTCCTCAGCATCGTGTGCGACTGGAGCCCAAGTTTTGCCGTCGTCGACTTGCCTAGCCTACGTTGCAATTCACCTTGGCTGCCCCACCGAGTGGGACCGCTGCGCTCTCCGCACCGCACCGCCGCCGCCGCCACCGCACCCTCGGTGCACGCATTGTCACGCTCGCCGTGCCGTCTCGCTGCCTTGTCATAGGAGCTGCAGCCACCAAGTAGGGAGGCCAAGTTGCCGAGTTCTAGGGTTATGACAACCCTAGTATTGGTTGAGCTGGATTGACCTAGCCTCACGTGGTGAACCGGACTTTTGGACCACTGGACAGTAATTTTGTGATTGACTCCTCGGATTACTGCATATTTACTAAGGAATCCTCAATTCACTTGTAGGCGCGTTGATTGAGGAGGAAGACCCCTTGGTTCTCTGGATGGTGCTCCAGAGATGCTATGGCCAACGGAGGTTGATGGTACTACCTCAGGCAGAGCACGATTGGTCAGGCCTACCTTTCCAAGACTTTAAGTCTATGGTTGCGTGCAATTCTGTCCTTCATAGTGTAATCACTTGACTCAAGTTTGTGGCAAGGAGGTCAAAGAAGCACAATTGGTCGAGAAGACCCTTTCAACTTTCTATGGCTCAAATCGGTGCTTGCTCAAGAATACGGAAAGGTACCCATCCTATACTAATCTTATCTTTGTACTTATGATACCTGAGAAGCATAATGAGCTTCTTATGACGAATCATAACGCATGTCCTACTGGAACACAAAGTACTCCTAAGGCATATGTAAGTGGCCGGAGAGACTATCGAATTACATCGTGTGCTTCTGTGTGCTTCTCTATTTTCTAGTTTTCGTTCTTGTGTGATTGTTCGTTGGCAACGTGGTTTCAGTTCTACAACACTTGGCAACTATAGAATGGGATCAACTTTTTTATTGATTAATTCTTAGACTATTAGTTATATGCTGAAAAGCAAAAAGTTTGTTGGTTGTCCGTAATATCGCGATGTTTGGAGTTTCTAGTTGTACTTTTGATATAATAAAAATTGTATACTGAGTAGCAAAATGCATGTTTCACTCAGTCCTTCAGTGCAAGAAATTAGTTCTTTTCAGAGGAGGTGAAAGAAATTACTGGATAAGATACTCTTATAAAAAACCAATTGTTAATTTTAAACTATCCTATTGTCCATAATAAATGATCTTTACAATGCTATCGGGCAGTCTTTTGCTTTACAATGCTGTTCCTGCCTTATTTTTCATTTTGTTTTCGTCTAATAGCTACCGTTGTGTTTAAAGACTACTCATTTCATTTTAATTAGCATGCCATTAAGGAACAGGCTAGTGCCTGTTCACGAAGAGCCATTTCCCTTCAGTTTGCGCCAAGGTCTCATCGGCCCTTTTCGCTAGTACTTTTCTGAGCGTTCAAGGCCGCACATTAAAACTGTAGAATCACTGGTGGGTTCAAGGCATGTGCCACTAGATAGGTATTATTAAGGAGATAAGGGTATTAGAGATAAGGCATTAGAGATAGAATAGGATCAGGATATTCCCCTGTTATATCTCTTGTGCTCTCCTATATATATGACCCTTTGGGTCTCATATCAATACACACAGTATTCATAACATGGTATCAGAGCAAAGGTTCAAACCCTAACCGTTGTCCTTCTTCCGCCCGCCCGGAGGATCAATCTCATGCTCCGGGGTGGCCACCTCGAGCTCGCCGCCGTCGGGTCTCGTCGTCGCCGCGCCAGCCGCCGGTGTCCCGGCTTCCGCCGTCGTCGCCGCTGCCGCTGGTCGTCCCGCCGCGCCGCCGGATCTGGTCACCTCCGACGCGCCAAGTCCGGATCGCCGCCTCGGGCGGATCCGGCCGTCTCGCCGCGCCGCCGTCGGATCGCCTCTTCGGCCTTGCCGCCGCCGCCGCCCGGATCCGCCCGCCGGATCTCGCTTGCCGCCACCTCTTGATCGCCGCCGGATCTCCGCCGCCGCCTCGGGCTTCGCCGCGGCGTGCGCCCGTCGCCGCGCCTCGGCCCGCCGCTAGCCCCGGCTCGTCGCCGCCGAGCGCCTTGGGCGTCTCCGCGCGGTCCCGCCGTCCGCCTCTTTTCCGCCGCCGCCTTCTCCCGGCCACCGCCTCCCGCTGGAGCTTGCCGCTTCTCTTCTCTCCGAGTGAGTGGGAGGCGCGCGGGCGGATCCGAGCGAGAGGGGATCAGGGTGGAGAGAGAGAGTGAGGGGTGAGGGAGGAGTAGCGAACGGCTGAAGAGAGAAACGGGAATGAGTGAGAGAAGGATGGAGAGAAAACGCTCGTGCCTTCAACACTCCACCGCCTCTTTTCTTGAGCCCTCTTGGCTAGCGCATCAGGTGGGAAGAGAGAGATTTTGATGGAGTTGGATATTTTTCCTGCTGTTCTTTTGAGTCAGTCTTCGTGTAAATTTTTAAGTCTTCCGTTGCGTCCATCCAAATCCGTAGTCTCTAATTTTTATTTCGTCCAAGCCGTGCGAGTTCACAAATTAATTGTCATCATAGAAGTGTAGGAATTTCTTTTGCATGACAGCAACCGCCGCTCTATTCTCTCGAGCCGCGTGCAGATCGTTGAAGTTGTTATGATGCCGCCGCTTTTCTTGCCGCCGCCCCGAGCTTTTAAGGCCACCGCGCTTCTTCTGCATCGCGCCTCCGTTGCGCTTCTTGTGCACTGCGCCGCCGCCGTCTCGGGCTTCGATCTGCGCCGTCATGCTTCTATCTATTCCTCTTCGGCTTGATTTGACAGTTTATTCTAAGGCTGTACGCAACGACGATATCATCAAGACTCGGATTTCGGATTTTTCTTGTTTTAGTGTTAACTCCTTTTTCAAATGCAATGCTATTGCATACGTCTTGTATTTGATGGGGGTGTTAAGGAGATAAAGGTATTAGAGATAAGGTATTAGAGATAGAATATGATCAGGATATTCCTCTGTTATATCTCTTGTACTCTCCTATATATATGACCATTTGGGTCTTATATCAATACACATAATATTCATAACAGGTACAATATGTCTTCAGTTTTGTTCCTTAGTTCAGATAGATCAAGATCTTGCCATTATTCATCCAATAGAAGATGACTGAAACACAAGACTGGCTTTGTTTACCGATAACCATCATGCCCACTTTTCATCTTGACACACTGTAGTCAAGACCGGTTACAAAGAGCAAGCACATCAACAATGTGCGTGGCATCCGAGTTGCCTATAGGTTTCTAAGTTCAGTTTCGGGGTTTTCAGAATTTGATAAATCACAAGGCCTGTATAGCCTAGATGCCATGTATCTAGCTAGGAATCGGTCGAATCTGTCATAACTAGGAATATCTAGGCACTAACTGGGTGCAAGGCGGTTGAGTAGAGTATGTACTTCTTGGAACCGGAGACTCTTAGCCAGTCAATGCGAGTGAAGTTTGATCGAAGAGCGACACTGCGAGTACACCCAAATATCCAAATCAATTCGTGGACGCGAACAATCTCCATGTCGCATGTGTGAGTCGACATCCTGCTGCCAGAAATTTCTAATACATGGATGAAACAACCCTTGTCATTAATTAATCTTAACAGGTGAGTTACGACGTTAAGCAGGATTAATTATATGGTTAATGATCTAAAATACGGAGGAATTTAAACTTTTCTACGCAGTCGTATAAATTGAGTTCAACGAGCGATAAACAACTGTAATGCATTTAGTACTTTATCGGCGACGTAAATAATTTGTAACTCAACTAAAATATATGTATAACAGTCCGTAGTACAATAGTAATTAATGACAATCAATATTGGGTAAAATCAATTACATCCCTTAACGACAATTAGAACTAATATCAAGTCAAATGAAAATATTACAATTTGCATTTACATAATAGAGACAATACGAATTACAACAAATATACAATTTCATGTCTCAACCAAATAATCATCTCAAGGACTAAGCAATTTCTATATAGTTATATTTAGCCAGAAAGTGCATGATCTAAATTACACCAAGTTCATCTCATACATATTCAATTACATCCGAATTAACAAAGAGCAGTAATTACATTTGGATAACAGGCAGTATTATCTAGACATCAATATTAAAAGAACGTCCCAATACATTAAGGTCATCTCATACATTAGGATCTGTCGTCGAGCCGCCACCACATCGCTATTTCATTTGTGAGTGAACCAGTAATTATAATACCGAAAAAGACCGAACAAAAGAACGAATAGAAATAAACGAAGGAAATAAGATAGAAATTGCCGTCAGAGCCCTAGAGGTTAATGTCGGGCAAGGCAATCCGTTCACGGAGATACCTGGCCGTCCGGGGGATAGTCGGCACCTCTCACAACCGTAGGCTCATCACTCGGGCAAAACAAACCTGTTTTATTTTAGAGACCAACCAGCATAAACCCTCACATTTTAAATCCCACATAGCAACCGAAGGACCAGAGTCACCACAGTCACAGTGACTGCACCCACATCTCAGAGAGCACACACAGCAGCCAGGAGACCGCACGAGCACAACACAGCCATTCTAGAGATATCGCACAGCCAGATAGCACCGCCTCAAGCCAAACATCACACACAGCCGAGAGAGTCCAGCCTAACATCAAGCCATCACGCACAGCCAGGCAACACAGCCGAGAGGGTCACGCACAGTAGCCATCCCAGAAAATATCACGCACAGCCCGACCGCACAGCCAACCAGAGAAAGGAGACAACAACAAGAGCACAGCACCACAACTCATTCCCCATCCATTCCCAGCCAGACAGAACCGTAGCCACCGAAAAGAAGCCGACACAAGAGGCGGCCAGGAGCAAGGTGAAGGCCGGGCGGACGACCAGAGCAAGCGAAGGCGGGCGGGCAGACGACCGGGAGCAAGACGGCGACGGCAGAGGCCCGACCCCAAGCCACGAGAACGTCAACCCTAGGGCGGGACACCACCGAGCGACGCCCACACCACCGAGGGAGCGCGACCACAAGCCGAGGGCGACCACCCCAAGCCACCTTTGATTCTTCCCAAGCCAAACCCATCGTCAACCACACAGGTGAACCACAAATGGCTCACCACAATAGCATTCATTTCTCAATAGTAAATCTAGCATACTAGAGTTAATAAATCACCAGTAGCAGTCGCATAATACTACTAGCAACCATGAACCAACATAGAGAAGACCACTGGAGGTAGAAGAGGTAGTAGAGGAATAGGGAAGGAGCAAGGGCTCACCGAAGAGGAAGGCGGCGGCGTGCTACCACCGGCATAGCCATGCACCCAATCGCCACCGCACACTCCCCCGGCGTGCGGGCGGCTCTAGCTCGGCCATGACTAGCCTAGGGTAGCTCACCTCCATGCCTACCACCCCATCAGCAAATCCTTTAGAGCCAAAGTAAAATAACTAACAAACCCACCGTAGACCAGAGCCGATCCGAGGGAGGAGCGCCAGATCCGGGCCATAGGCCACGGATCCTGCAGCAGCAGAGCGCGCGGCGGACGGGCGGTGAGGTGAGGACGGCCCAGGCGGCGCGGTGCCGGAGAGCGAGACGGCGCGCGCCGGAGGAACCCGAGGCGCTAGGAGCTCGGGCGACCACGAGGCGTCGGCGGCGCGGCCGCGCGGCGGCGGAGGACGATGGGCGGTTCAAGCCGAACCGAGGGAGGAGGCGCAGGGCCGAGAGTCGGGACCGAGGGGTCAAGGCGGCGCGGCATCAAGGGGCGAGAAACGCGGCGCCAGGGCGGATCCAGACCGGAGCGGGTAGAGCAGCCGAGAGAGAGAGGAAGCGGGGGAGGAAGCGAGGCGTCGGTGAAAGACGCAAGAAAAGGGGACGGGCAAAGAGAAAAAGAAAGAGAAGGAAAAGAAAGAGAAAAACAAAAGGAGAAGAAAATAAATTAAGTAAAATAAAAGACTATAGGCTAGATTGTGCTAAATTTAGGGATGCTCGGAAACGTGCATTATAGATACCTTATTATAGCAGAATTGTTGAAGTTAAATAAATGAATTGACAGTGCTAAAAACTCCGTAACTGAATACTAGCTGCAGTGACGAGATAGACATCCTGTTAGAAATGAACTGAGAATTAATATGACCTTCGGTGTTAGTGTAATGCCTTAGATTGTCATGCTTATGAGTAGCGTTGAGCGAATTATAAGCGAAGCGAGAAACTGGAAACCCCGCAAGCATACACGGTAGGGTTCGCTCAATTAATTAAGCCATGTTATCTCTTCGGTGCCATAGATTAAGTCATAGAAGCCCAGAATGTTTCTTAGGTTATTATAATAAGTTTGATACCGTCAATGGGTTAAAACTAGTAAGCAGGTATATTAAATATGTGTATCGTCGATTGTACTTGTACGCGTACAGATTAATTAAAGGACTATAATTTAGACCCTTTTGTTGCATATTTAAATACCCAGATAGTTTGGTTAAATCTATCTAATCAGTGTAACACCATTAATCAATATCCTCGACGATTAGAATGAATGAATTGTCTCCTATAGATTAAAACGTAGCGGGTACAGATTTAACTGATGCCTTGCTAATTAAATTATTCCAGGTTATAATTAAATATCCAATTAATCTAAATTGAGTTAAATTGCAGAACCTCCCTAATAAATATTCTTGGTTAGAAAAGATAAATCAAATGATGCCCATAGGCTAGAAATTGCATGCATGTGAAGTAAATTATCCTAACATCATATAGATCCCTCTATTGCGTATTTAAATGCCCAGTTAATTTCTATTAGTTGATTATAAACTGTAGGAACCCGCAGATAAGTATTTTGAATTGTTAGAATAAATTCATAGCCGTTAGAAGATTTAAAACGGTTACTGACGATTAGAATAAAACACGCTGATCTAAATAGTACTCGTCAAGTTAAGATTAAGGGTAACGACTAAAATTATACCCGGTGATTTAAATAGCAGTTAAACTATAAAAATATGCAAATGACTAAAGTAAAACTAAATAGACACAGTTGCATGCACGGGATCGATTAGGATTAATATTCGCCGTTATAATTTACATGCATTTAGTTAATCCGTGTAATCTAAACATGGCTAGGAATTAATAAAACTCGGGCGTATACTAGATCGATCATATCTCATGTCGCTAGTTCGATGATGTCGAGCGATAAGTAGTGTACCGAAATTAACCTCAATTCTGCGATTAGGTTAAATTGAGTGAAGTCTTACCTTTAGAAACACAAGCACATCACACCTCGCATTTTTATTATATTCTTGCAAATTAAGTCGAGGCGGCGATTTAATTGCAGGCAACAATCCAAGCTACGGGAACATCTTCACCTGATCCTATTTGAATCCGAGTATATGGTTAAAATTCAGACAAGCATTCCTTTGATCAAGTCTTCAGCTTATCTTCCGTAAAACAAGTATTTTGTATTAATCTAGTATCACCTTGCATGAAAGAAAAGCAAACGTATTTAAATTGAACAATGGCTATAAAGAGAAGGGAAAAGAGGTAGATGGCAACTGATGGAGCGGTTGGCCACTTAAGCTAAATAAGAAGGTGGGCGAGGTTGCGTGGCGGTGACAAGTGGGCGATTTGGGACCTGTGCATAAGAATATAATATAAGGATTTACAAACTTCTTCCGTGAGCAGACCGTACCAAACAGTATCAACCAACATTCCGTTTTTCACGGGCAAACTAGTACTCTATTGAGGTATTATATTCTCCACATGGGTAAGTATTGTATTAAGCCGTTGGGAGAACCCGCATGATCCGGCCAGCACTTGGGTGCCGGGCGGGGGAACCCGTGGAGGAACCCACACGATCCGGGCCAAGAAGCGGGTGCGGTGGGGACCTCCACCACTGCAGAACCCACACGATCCGGGCCAGCGGTTGGGTGCGGGTGGGGATGCAAGGCACATATATTAGCTGGTGGAGGTTGGGGTAGGCGGGGCCGCCCAACCAAACGACTATGTCGAGGTCGGTGGGCGCCAGCGAGGTGAGAAACCACCCGGGCGCGGTTGAGAATAGTTGGGTGGAGATATAATATTGAGATAGATGTTATTAGCACTGCATCATGTCGGGCGCCGCATCAAAGGAAATGCGGAAATCCGGAAGCCAACACGAGCAGAGTGATGATGGGTAAAGTGATACAAGCTTGCAATGCTATCCAAATCATGAATTCATGCTGTCTCCATGAAAGGAGAATTACGAAAACTTATGGGGTTTTTTTGTTCATGCGTATGCTCAGTAGTTTTCTAAAATAATAAATTGGAATTCTTTCAAAACCAACAAAACTTATTTTCTATAAGTCATGGAAAAGAAAATGAGAAAGAAAGGATAAGAAATGAGCAAAAGATTGAGGTAGGAATTGATTTTCCTAAAGGTGTAGAGGATGAGCATTCGTGTATTTTTGCTAATAACGCTTCTTTGAGTATACGTACTCACCCTTGCTATTATCTCCTCGCTTAGGAATATGTCGATTCGGCTGGGTGAAATACCGTGGATTCGGATTACAATGGGTACAAGGCGGACATCCCGTGTGAAGATTGAGTGAAGAACGGGATATTCTAGCCCTTGAGGCTTGGTAAGAAATTTTAGCCCTGCGTGACGATATTTTTGTAATATCGTGTTGTCTCTAATTATTGTTCTGCTGCAACACTCTGATTGGACTATTATTCATTAGAGCGATGTTTTATCAGCTAAAACGAGTAATAATTCGTTGACTGGTGTTATTATTCTATGGTAATAATGCGGGTCGTCACAAGATGCTGAAGGCTACGAGAAAATATCTGTGAACTTAATACTTAATAGTCCCTGTCCTTGCAAGAGAGGTTTTGCATCGACAAGACGCTGAAGGCTACGAGAAAATATCTGTGAGCTTAATAGTCGATATTCGACATGCTCTAGAGCATTGTTACCTGGACGTAACGGGTTCCCTGCATGCGTAGGAAATTGTTTACAAATACTATACTTCTATGTGTGTGGAAGAGTAACTTGTGTATCAAGAAAAAAAGATTCAGCGATTGAAGTTAAGAAGATGGAACTTTGGTAAGAAAATTAAAGTACCTTGGCTACATATCCGTGAACCAAATATATTTTTCATTTTCTTTTGAATTTCCGATATGGAAGAAATTTATATATATATATATATATATAGAGTGAGAGATGTCCTCATAAAGCATGTCTTCCCTGTAACCTAGGGTATAATATGAAAGTTGATGTGCTTAATTTGAAACAAATCTGATAAATGTTTGAATTAGTAAACAAAGTCACTATTTGAAAGACTAACCGTTCGGATGATGAACAACTCTGAACGTTACACTAAATTCTGGGGAAAAAATGCTACTACTTGAACAAATATATTATGCTTTTGATGACGTGTGTTTAAGCCTTACCGGTCGGGTCAAATGCGTGTTTCATGAGCTGACTCGAGAGGCGACCGGACAAATTGACAGATTAATTGTTCGCATGTGTTGCTTTGGGAAGAACAGGGGTAAAGATCCCCTATATATGACTGGTTCCCCTTAGTTTATATCCAGAACTGCAGATAAAGCAGCAAGAAAGCCATCTTCAGGCATATCCTACATTCCTACGCACATAGTTCCCCCCAATACTTTGTGATGAATATGAGCCTCGCTGAGACAGTCCGCTATCTGCTCGCGCTGTTGTTGCTACTGGCTGCAACGGTGCAAGCGTCCGCCATCCAAAGAAGCCAACCGGCGAACGGGGCTCTTCGTCCCTCCGCCGCCACGCTTGCCGGTTGTCCAAAGAGCTGCGGCAACCTGAGCATCGAGTACCCCTTCGGCATCGGATCCGGCTGCTTCCGGCAGCCAGACTTCGAGCTCATCTGCGACGACCACGATGGCCCCACGCAGCCCCCCAGGCTCTTCCTGCACGACAGCACCACGGAGGTCACCCATAACATTTATGCTTTTCGTGGTTATATACAGATCGACTTATCGCATACAATTTTCATGAGATCTGGTGTGGATGTGTACAACATGTCCTGGAGACCTCCCGGGAGATCCTTCACTCTTGAGGCTGCCTTTTTGAACATCACCGGTTGTGACTTCGATATGTACCAGCTGCTCGATCATGACACGAATGCAACGGGGAGGCTTTGCTCAGTGACCTGCCCCAACGAAGAAATCACGGACACGGTGGCTAGACAGAACTGCAATGGGACAGGGTGTTGCTCCGTCCTTTTGTTTACTGGAGTTCGTGACATCCAACTCAAGTTTGTCCGCCACGCCGGGAACTCAAGCTCGAAGTCGGAGCATACACTGACCGATCGAAGCTCCCTGTGGGATAGAATCAACATTACCACCGACCAAGCTTATCTCCTCTGGGTCATCGCGGATCAACCGACATGCTCTACCGCATTGGACAATAGGACCAACTATGCCTGTGTCAGCAGGCACAGTAACTGCCAAGATAACCATTATTCGTCAGATCGTGGTTACAACTGTGAATGCAATGCTGGTTATGTAGGCAATCCCTACATGCTTGATGGTTGCTCCCGCGACAAAGGTGATGTATCCTTCCTCACAACAACTTTTCTTTTAAGTACAAATTAAACAGTTGCACGAACCACAAACATATATACATGCATGAGACACAAATTAGAGGTCGTTGGATCAGATCACAATAAACTAACAAATAACCACATAGTCTACCATTTGAAGCATATAAGTGGTATGATTTAGGCAAAACTCAAGTGCCTTACTAGCCGCTCAGAGTAATTGAACCCTTTTCTGACAACTAAATATACAACTATTTTTTTTAATTGTAAGTCGCATATCTACTTAGTATTAGTTTTGTTCAATCAATTAATCTAGATATTTTTACTTGTAGTAGTACTAAAATATAAAACGTTGAGAAAATTTTACTAGAGGTCCCTAAACTTGAAAAAAAGATTGGCAACCTCGTAAACCTGCAAATTTGTGCCACTAAAATCCATAAAGTTGCAAAAAATGTGTCAATTAGTTCATCACAACCTTTCGATTTGCTGAAATCACTAATATGATTGTGGAAAAGGCATGTGACTAAATTAGTTTAAAAGTGATCAAATGACAGTTCGATGGAGGTTGAAAGTGATGCTAATCTCTTGGGTAAATGATGAAAATTGCAATCTTGGATCATAATGATTCTAGTTGGCTTGAGGATGTTTATTTCACCATTAAATCAGCATAGTACTTCAGCAAAAGATGCAGCAACCTAAGTGACACAAATTTGCAAGCTGATGGACCTTCCAAGCTAATTTTCAATTTCAGGGACCTTTCTCATACCTAGGTACAAATTTAGGGGCCTCTAGTGCAGTTTTATCCAAAACGTTTTGACTACTCATTCCCCAGGATATCAAAGGACTGTAAACAGAAGAAAGTACGATATTCTTTATGTGGGGTTATGAAAACAATATTAAAACTCAACATCCAAATCAGTCAAGGAATTTTAGGTACAGTTTTCCCTGTCATAATCTAAGTTGCCACTTATATTCTGGTTTTTGTACTCCCCCAAAAATATGTTTTGAAAATTAGGATAGCGCAACATAGGTAGACTAGCCCAAAATCACCTCACCACTTGTTCCTCCCAAACACACTCTCCTTTTGCTTTTATCACGTCTCTTTTACTATCTCTTTGAGCTTGACACGAATTGTTTTCCCAAATTTTGGGTTTGTCTTTTTTAATTTTTTTGTGTGTTGATTTTGAAATATTGATTTTTATGAAACTTAATACCTTGCCCTTTGTATTTTCCATTTGATTGAATGATTAATATCTAACAGGGTCCACATTCTTGGCACCCTGTTTATGAGTGGCCAACAGGGTTTTGAGAAAAGACAACTTTTCCAAAAAAATTGAAGTACTCACGTGTTAAGACTATTTTGCGTATATCTAATTTTAGTGGCTTCCTACAAAATATTCCATTTATAAAGGGCTTACCTTTTTAAGCTTACATATATAACTTTTTTAAACTTACGATTTTTTCATAAAAAAACAGGGTACAATCCAGTTCAGCATAAGGCAAACTGCACTCGATGGTGCGGGAACATCAGTGTTCCATTTCCGTTTGGCCTAGAAGAAGGTTGTTTTGCAAGGAAGGCATTTCAGCTTAACTGTACGAATGCGACGTCATCCACCCTGAGGTTCGATGACCAGCAACAAATAATGTATATAGACATTAGCGAGGGCCTTGTGGGCATCCAATACACCCCCACATACAGTTATGAGCGTCGACAGTTCGGGATGAATGTACCTGAAGAATCTAACCTCTACGTTGATTCCGTACAGTCGGTCTCTGTGCAATGGGCTGTTGCCAATCAAACCTGTCAAGAGGCACAACAAAATAGCTCTGGGTACGCATGTGTTAGCACCAATAGCATGTGCTTGGGTGTCAATTCCACAGATGAGTATACGGGTTATCGTTGTCGATGCATGGATGGTTTCCATGGAAACCCTTATATTCCACATGGTTGTGAAGGTACTCTCTCTCTCTCTCTCTCTCTCTCTCTCTCTCTCTCTCTCTCGCGCTAGCATATAGACATGAATTTATCTGATACTAGACGATCGCCCGCAAGCTTTACGAAATAATATGCAAACTGATTTTGCACATACAACATCATATAGCAACGGACCAATCAATATACATACTGATAAATCTGAGCATCATATCGATACACATTTTATTGAACACTGATAAGATGTTGTATGTGCATCACGTACTTGAAGATAAGTTTTTTCTCCCCAGATACCTGCATTCATTGACGAATGTTCCCCTTAGCTAATTGTTGGGGACTCGTGGAATGACTTGAGTAGCAGTAACTGCAATGCCTAGTTGTCCTGAGAGCCCCATATATGCATATGTACAAGATTGACATTCTTCTTGTTGTGGGCGTGTTTTTACGGTTTTTAAAACGGCTGTTGATTTTTGCTACAGTACCTAACTTTAATTTTAAATAAAGTATGTTCTCAAGATGAGATCTATAAGTTAATTGTAGTACACATTAAAAGTCTAATATCAATATTAACCAAAATCGCAAGTGACTATCTCTCTCTCCATAATCTCTGTCACAAACAGCCACAATTTAAAAATTTCAGCCAAAAACCATAAGCCGCAGCAAAAAAGAGCAGGCCGTAATCTGAAATATACATATCTGCAAGCATGTACCTACTACATTATCCTTCATGGTAGCTGTACTACTGCTTAAGTTCAGCTTACAATGTCCAATAGAAGCTGAAAAATAACAAATTCTAGCATCAGCTGAAAGCTTTGCACAAACAACTTAACTACAAATGATATGGAATTACATTATTTTCCATCGTAAATTTCCCTCTCACTTTTGTCATGTGTTGCAGATAATGACGAATGCCTGATACCAGGCATTTGTAAAGGAATTTGCCATAACATTATAGGAAGCCACTATTGCACAGAGTGCCCAAGAAAAACTGAGTACGACGTTACAACTATGAAGTGCACATCAACAAAAAAGCAAAATCTTCTGCTAGGTGAGTTCTATGGTACAATTTCATAATAAACTAGATATAAAAATAATACATGGCTTTTTTAGAGGAAAATAATACATGGCTGATGAGTGTAATGTTGCAGGTATTGTCATCGGGCTTAGTGTTGGCTTGATCATTCTACTTCTAGTCTTGAGTACAATATTTCTTATGCGTAGATGGAAAAGAGACATCCGGAAGCAACTACAAAGAAAGTATTTCCAAAAGAACCAAGGTCTTCTCCTAGAACAACTGATATCACAGATGAAAATGCAAATGACAAGACCAAGATTTTCTCTTTGGCAGAGCTTGAAAAGGCAACAAATAACTTCGACCCTACACGTATACTTGGTCGTGGAGGCCATGGAATGGTGTATAAAGGCATCTTATCTGATCAGCGTGTAGTGGCCATAAAAAAGTCTAAAGTCATTGAGCAAGGTGAGATCAGCCAGTTCATCAATGAGGTCGCTATCCTCTCACAAATAAATCACCGAAATATCGTAAAGCTCTTTGGATGTTGCCTTGAGACTGAGGTCCCACTACTAGTATATAACTTTATCCCTAATGGTTCGTTATTTGAAATTCTTAAGGCTGGTCGAAATAGCAACTTTTCTTTGTCCTGGGATGATTGCTTGAGAATTTCTACTGAAACTGCTGGAGCACTTTATTACCTCCACTCAGCAGCTTCGGTATCAGTCTTTCATCGTGATGTGAAGTCCTCTAACATACTCTTAGATGGGAATTATACAGCGAAAGTATCAGATTTTGGTGCTTCAAGGTTAGTTCCTATTGATCAAACTCATGTTGTTACAAACGTACAGGGCACATTTGGATACTTGGATCCAGAATACTATCATACTGGAAAGTTAAATGAGAAGAGTGATGTTTATAGTTTTGGAGTAGTACTTGTAGAGTTGCTACTTAGAAAGAAACCTGTTTTTACAAGTGAATCAGGGTTAAAGCAAAATTTATCCAACTACTTCCTCTGGGAGATGAAGATGAAACCGCTAGCTGAATTAGTAGCTATTCAGGTTCTCGAGGAAGCAACGGGGGAAGAGATAAACGATGTTGCCAATCTTGCAGAGATTTGTCTGAGACTTCGAAGCGAAGAGAGGCCTACTATGAAACAAGTGGAGATGACATTGCAGTCTGTGCGATCGAAAAGGTTGAAATCATGTCAAGTTGCTCCAAGAAATGAAGACATGCAACCTTTCCTATGTGGACAAAGCCAAGGCACCCACCAGTCCACTGTTGCAATTGATATGCTAGACAGAGCTAATTTAGCCTCTCAAAGAAACCAAAATTGCTATAGCTTGGAGCAAGAGTTTATATCATCAACGACTCTACCACGCTAGATCGTCAGGTTTCCAATATTATGTTGGGTTGTCCCTTTTTTCCTTCTCAAGTGCCAAGAAATTCTTCTCCTTTTCATGGAGAGTGATAAATGCTCTACAATGCACATGTATTTATTTCAACAACGGCTGTTTTTAGTATTGAGATTGGTGTGTTCCAATCTTCTTCACATATTAATAAAATTTCAACTTGTTGTCAATCTATACCATTGTGCTATCTTGTTTTCTACCTCATGAATGAACAGGATGGTTTCAGTTGGTCCAGGAGAAAGAGGAGCAGAAAACACCAATCTACAATGTGCACAACATGTCAGATTATTATTAGTTGAGTCACTTGTATCAAGTAAAAAGGTTAAAATACACAATTTCACAACATCAAAAATGTTTGTTCTATAAAATAATTGCGTAATAGCAACAAGTGTATAGATGTAACAGCCCAGCTGTTTATTTCAATTAAAAATAAATAAATAAAATAATTATATTAAATTAAATTAATTTGGTTTAAAAATAAAGAATTTTTGTTGTGTGAAGTTTGATTTTGCCTTGCCTTGATTTTCTGCTTTTTAAAAATTTGGATTTGAAAAGTAATTTAAATAAAACTTAAAAATATTATTACATAAAAGGATATGTTGAATTTCAGAGAAATCATATTTTAAATTAATCATTTGACATTTATTTGGTTTTTCGAGTTTTCACGGAGTTTAAAATATATTTGAAATTAAAAGTATTTTAAAGTATGAAAATATAATATCAACTTTAGTTGAAATAATTTTATTAAGTCCAAAATATCTCCATGAACTTCTGTGAATTTTCCTGGAATTTTTGGAAGTGATTTCATATTTTCCGAGCTTTATTGATTTTTTAGGCTTTTCGAAAATCTAAAATCAGAAAATAAAATTTATTTTCCTCCCTTTCCCCGGCCGACGCGTGGGACGGCCAGATTGCGCCGTCGCCGTCCATCCGTCGTCGCCCCTCCGCGTTCCCTCTCCTCGGGGCCGACACGTGGCCGGCCTGGTCGCGCCACGCCCCCGCCAATCTCCCCGTCCGCCACTTAAACTCTCGGCCGCCCGATCTTTTCCACGGCGCGTCGCCATCTCGGCCCGCTCCCCCTTCTCTCTTCGCTGCCGCAGGACCCGCCTGTCGGTAGCGTCTTCCCGGCCGCCTCTTCTTCCTCCCGCTCGGCCGCGCAATCGCCGCTGCCATTCTCGCCGTCTTTCCCCGCGCGAATTCCTTCCTTCTCCCCCTCTTTTCTTTCCCCGCAAGCCCCGCACTTTTCCTTCCTTCTTCTCCCTCAATCCCTTTCCTTCTACGGCCGCGCTTTCCTTTCCCCTCCCCACCTTCCTTTCTCCGGCCGAAATTATCGGCGAGAAATCCCCGCCAGCCCTTGCCCTTCGCCCCCTATAAATACCTCCCTCGGCTCTGCCTCTCTCTGCACCACCTCTCTCCGCTCTTCCCCTCCCTTCCCAAGCTCCCGAGCGCCCCCGCACCGTCTCACCCTCTCCCCGAGCGCCGCCCAGTCTCCGGCGAGCAATCGCCGCCGTCTCCGACCACCTAGCGCCTCGCCGACGCCACCCACACCTTCCCCAGCTATCAGCGATCATCGTGCGCCCATTGGCCGAGCCCCAAGACCGCTGGAGCACGATCGCCGTCGACGCCCGAGCTTGCACCACCGCCTCCGTCGCCGCCGACCATCTTCCGGCCCTCCCCGGTGAGCCTCCTGTGTATCATTGCGTTCCCCACGACTTCCTCTTCACATTGCACCCCTCTCCGACCACCGCCGCTCGCCGGAGCGCCGGCGACCCTTGGTCCCGTCGTGCGCGGCCGCCGGCCGTCGAAGCCACAACGTGGTCGAATCCACGACCACGCCCAACGTGGTCGAGCCACGACTTTGCACAACGTGGTCGAAGCCACGACCACGTCGAAAATCCTTGCTGACGTAATAATCCAATTTTCCTTTAGAAAAATAATTCCAAAATCTGGTTTATTCATTTCTCTAATTTCAATCTTAGAGGCCATAACTTTCTCATTTTAACTCCGATTGAGCCCATTCAAATTTCTAAATTCTTCAAAAATTCCCCTCTATCCATTTCTGGCCTTAATTCAAATATTTGAAGTCAATTTGAATTTAGTTTGAATTTATTTGAGTTTGGTGGGTTGTTTTCACGTGTAGACTTCGACGATTCGAAAGAATTTCTCGATGAAGGTTTGAACCCAACTCAAGAGCAAGGCAAGTCACACTCCTTGATCATGTTGATCACAGATTGCAAATAAAATTATGTTGTTTTAAATTATATTGAGTGCATATGTTTATTCAAGTATTTCAATTCAGTTTCAAATTTAGTTAATACCTGTTTGTTATTACCTCCATTGATATTGCAAATCCTTATACCTTGTCACCCTAGAATCAAACTCTAGTTAGTACACTAGTATTGGCTAGATAAATTTTATATCAAATACTTAGACCTGCGTAGACATAATCTTTGTTTTGGGATGCTATTTCACATAAAATGATAAGCTTTGGAAATGTATTCTTGACTTCGGTGAGTCAAGAAGGATTATGAAATATTTGGAAATAAAATATTAAAATCTGGTTTAGACTTAGGCTAATGGTTAGGTGGTGGGTGCAGACATGCACTGTTGTTTGGAGACACAGTGTTGATTGTCGGGTACAAGGGGTATGTGGTTGGGCCTAAGTCAGTTAAGGACCGGTCTGTGAGCTACTGTTGTAAAGCCCTATCATACTACCACAAGGCTGATATGGGACAGTCCTGGCTAACTAATTTGCGAGTCCCAACCCGAGCTTTGTCGTAGGTTGAAAGTGGCGTGGCGTGAGGCCATGATAAGTCTCACTTGACTCAAGAGGGGCTCCAACTTGTGGATTCAAGTTGTAGTGAAACCTCAGTGTTGGCTTGGCCAGGTTGAAGGCTTTGCATTGTAAAGGCCTTGTTATGATTACTCAGTCGCACGCCTACGGAAGCGTGTAGTGGCCGACATTATGAGATAATCATATCTTGTGGGTAAAGCTGTACAACCTCTGCAGAGTGTGTAATCTATCCTGGATAGCCGTGCCCACGGTCATGGGCATGTTGAGTAAAGTTTTCATGGATTAGACTTTGTTTTCAAAATGATTTATGAAAACCTTATGGATGGATGGAATCCATGAGAGACCTGAAAACCTTATGGATGGATGGAATCCATGAGTGTTTGAAAAGCGTGTGGATGGATGGAATCCATACGAGATATTTTTGAAAAGGTGGTCGGGTGGGATGCCCGTGGATAGGTTGGTGTTTGGTCGAGCCTACACTAACGGTAATACTTTTAATTACGATTCTTGTTTTACATATTGTATTAAATTCAGCAATTTCAATCTATTTACTGTATTTCTTTAAATACTGTTTTATGCAAACTAACCCTACAAGCCTTCCATTGAAGCCTTTATCATTATGATGCATTTCTCCGTGTGACTTGAAGTACAAGTTTGTACTCACCTTGCTATATCAACATAGAGGAAGACGGCTTCGACTACGGTGAAGATCCGGGACGAGTAGGCGCGTCTTCGTCGTTTGCACGTGGGTAGGCTCGGTGGGCTTCTTCCACTTCGGTGTTTTTCTTCCCTGCTATTATTTAAATTTTAGTTTATGTGTCATGGATGTAAACTTTGGCATTCATGACCATATTTAGTTAATAAATGTGCACTAGGCGATCCACGGACTTGTGCGATTTACGAGAGGATCCGAGTCGTTGCTCGGGGTTCGACAATAGATGTCAAGACAAAATTGAACAAAAAATATATGGCATTTCTAAAATGTAACTGAGAGATCCTCAATTGTATATCAAGTACAATGGTATGCGCCGATCAGTTTATTGTTTCAAGGTATCAAATGTACAGGGCCATCACAAAATGAAGTAAACATTTAAGTGACCGATTTGCATATTTGGCATGGGAGGTTTTTATCCTGCATGTCTGCCGCTCATAAGTGCTAATTACAACCATGAGTCTACAAAGGAGGAATATACCATTCCGACAAGGATCAACTATGAGTTTGACCACGTGCAAATAAAAATTTTTGCCCTTCCAAAATAAAAGTAAAAGAAAGTGTTGTATATTATCATAATACGCATGGACACTTTACCTAAACTAGACCCATTAAGCATGATAGATTAGTTTGACCCTATATTGTTTATTCTATTATCATGGCACACCTCCCCAGCCTATATAAGGAGGGGGTAAGGGACCATCTTTGTACACCACATCCCACCAATCAATAAAACGGAACCATGGTATTCTTTACTAAGTCGACGAAACCGACTAGAAATTCGCTAAAAATATGACTAGAAACCTTTCATGTCCCTAACTATTTGCGAATATTGTGACTCGGGTAAGTATTAGTCGTAATTTCCCTTGAATCGGCAGAATCAGTCATAAACTCATAACCTGTACTATATATATCTTACTATTAAAAACAAAGTCAAA
Organism: Bonia amplexicaulis; assembly: GCA_036346245.1. NCBI lineage: Eukaryota > Viridiplantae > Streptophyta > Magnoliopsida > Poales > Poaceae > Bonia > Bonia amplexicaulis. The sequence goes on along the minus strand of CM070744.1, from coordinate 8,497,558 downwards.
AGAAGTTGTCACGTTCGCTCTCAAGGGCTAGAACCTACCATGTTAATCAGGAAGAAAGAGAAGTCGTGAAAAAAAATGCAAATGTGTTACCATCATAAGCATCCAAGTTGTTTAACAAGTACAACTCTATGGTTTGATACAAATATATGCATTATAATGTCGAGCCGCACAATTACACATATAATTTGACTACTTTGCATTAACTCAATGTTAAACCGTTCTTCTATGGGTGTTAAAATTTGCGATTGACTAGTTCTATTGTATTTTTTTCTAAACTCTAGGTAGGATTAGACTCCAAGTAAAGTCAATGCGATAGTGATCCAAGTTTGAACAGTGACCCAGGGAATTTACCCAAATATCCAAACCATTCATGGAAGGAAAATAAGGTCTTCATGGCTTAGGAGGTTTCAAATCAGTTGAAGTTTATGACTTTTTGTTAGTGTTTTTGATTTTTCATTGAAGAGGAATAGGAGTGGTGAAAGAAGTGGCTTTTAGAAGCTTGGATGTTTAAATTGGTCATTGCTAATAGCTTTTGCTAAGATGATTTTGTATTCTCATGCAAGTGATGTAAGGCAAATGGTGGATTGTTTCATTGTAGTGCACTCGGTTTTGTTGCCAAACCATCGTAACGTATTGTATTACAACATGGTACGTATTTGCAAGCATATTTCCAAACACTACATGCAGTACAAGCCATCGCACAATATGCACTAGACTAGAGTCCATCGTACATCATCGACTGAATTACAGGCCATTATATGACATTTTCTAACACTACATTACAACATAGTAGTATTACATACTGCATACAGCAAGGTGCACATTCGTTAGCATATTTCCTAACAACGCATTACAGGCCATCGTACATCATAGACTTGTTAGCACTCATCATGTTATAAGTGTTGCTGCAATAGTACCCCAAAGCTCGTTCATGCCTCTGTCAGAAATGCCAAGACCGAGCACTGGAACGATGTCATCGGCCTCACCTTCGACGTAGCCATCATCGGCCTAGAAGCTCACAAAAACATGGTCAAGCAACCATCATAGCTAGAACATTCAAAAGGATAAGCCATTTGTTCTTCCAAACACCAAACACATGTTCGATGACATTCCATAGAGATGAGTGATGATAATTGAATATCTCTTGCAATCCAACTAGATAACGAACAAGATCAAACTCTGATACATGGTACCTGTAGTTCTTGTATGGAGCTAGGTAGCCTTGCTAGTTGGGATATCTGGAGTCCACTAGATAGTACTTCCTTGCATCGCAAGAAATCAACACAACACAACCTCTGCATGTTACAAACGTGGCTTATCAAATTTGCGTACCCTGTGGCAGATGTGGGAATCGGTGTGCGAATGTAACCACTATGTCATACAAAATGTGCATGTCGTGTGAGCACCCAAGCCACCCAATGCACAAAAGGTGAACCTCATGTCAAAATCACATACTATAAGAATATTCTTACTTGTGTAACCATGGTGGTTGCGGTGCATCTGCTGCATGGTGATAGAGACATGTGTGCCATCAATTACACCAACACAATTTTATAAAATGCAGGCGAAATCTTGTCTCCATCAATCTTGGATGGACGAAAGCAAAAGTCGGATCCGTGGGCATTATGTTTTCCCTCCCTATCTTGTCAACGCACTCCAGAACATTTGAAAATATTCTACTGATGATTCCGCTGGAATGAGAAAAGTGGTTCACTGCTTGTCTGTTTGATTTGTAGTGCATCATAGGCCCATAGGAACATTCCTGGTAACTCCTTCAAACTCATTTAGGAAGTGGACCAAAGACCAAAGTTTTGCACTAAATTGTCATGTAGGGTACAGAACACCGACTTTCCCATTCGAACATCTCCTATGAACCGTGGGTTCCTCAGCTGCTGCTCTACCCACTAGATCCCAAACATATCCGGAATGGACATGGGCCTCCTAGATAAGCTAGCATCATCATCGCCCCATAGGGTGAAGAGGGCACATGTGACCTACAAGTCCGATGCACTGCAGCCTGAGGCATCATCGTTGGCAATGGGTTCAGCCTTAGCTTTGTTAGTTCCATCTGTTGATGTCATTTGCAAAACGCAAATAGACATACCACATCATTAACCCCAAACAGGAGCACATGCAAAGCAAATGTCCAAAATTGTTCACAGCACCGAAATGCAGGTACATTACAAGTTAACATTTGCACAGACGATCATGCATGGCATTGAACATACGCAACATAGACAATCAAAAACCACCAATTAGCATAATGAAAACGCAAGCAGGAAGCACGGACAACATGCAACCATTACCATCCACACATGAACAGAGACAACATAAGTTCAATGTCACAGGTGTAATGTAACATCAGAAATGCCAACCTGATGCCAGAAATTTCTAACCCATGAGAGGGGGTATTGAACAGTTGATTTATGGAGTCTATGACCTTGCAAGATAGTTTCGCAGTGACTATCCCCGCTCGGTTAGGGTTGAGCTTCTGGCTTCTGGCTTATTTTTTATTATTCATAAATTTTGTCTTTTTTGAACTTTTAGTTTTTTTAAGCTTTTTGCCGGTTCTTTTTTTTCCCGAATTCATTTGCATTGTCCGTGATGAGCTAACATATTTTTCTATATTTAATTTTTTTGAAATTTAATTATGTCAAATAAACCATCTTGATTCTGATGTAATTTCACCCACCACTGATGCAATTTCAGTCATAAACCACTATTTTCAGCTCAACCGAGTAGGGCCCATAGCCCTGTTCTTTTATGCTATAGCTGAAGTTTTTAGTTATGGCTAATGGCTTTGTCTGCCTTGTGTGTTGTCGAGCAAGTTAGAAGCAGGTGATCACATTTATTTCAGTGTCGGCTCAATTTATACGGTGTTGCTTTAGGGAGATTTTGGGCAGGAATCCGTCTGCTGTGTCTAAAAACTCCTGTTCTTTTTTGTTTTGTTGCCACCTCATGGGCTATATGAAAATTTTGAAACAAAATGGCTGTTGAAAATAAATCTCCTCGTCGACCTGTTGACACGATATATAAAATATCTCGTATCGGCAGAAATAGTGATCACAACTTATGGGTTACCGGACAAAGGTCCACATGGTGGTAACTCACGTCCTCTCAATATTATTTGTGTTAATTGCCACATCTAAGTCGATATAGCGGGGGTTTTTTGGGCTGTGGCTTATGACTTTTGAATTATAACTTTTGAAATCTAGTTATTTATGAGAGAGTATGAAGAGTGACAGTGGCATGCTATTTTGACCGGTATTATTAAAGTCAGTACAGTGTTTACTACAATCGATTTGTAGACCTCATCTCGAAAAGACGCACTATTTGAAAGTTAATTACTATTGTAAATATCAAAAACTACAAGGAAAAAGCCTAAAAGAACCTGGCCACTCTAGTTGAAGCTTATTGTAACTCTGTAAGCGTGGCAATTTCTGTTTGTTTCTGTCGGACCCAGATTTTAGAATCCGGAATCCTCTGTTATTCCACCGCACTATTCTCTGGATCAGTAGATAGTGCTCACGAGATCTGATCTTGAACATCAAAATACATATCATGCGAGCGTAAATATAATAGTAGACTTACTCATGGGCGCTTAGGCGAAATCAATAAAATGCGATGGAAGCGAAGCGAACACACGGTAAGACCCTCGTATGTGCCCACAGTATAGCGGGGTTCGCGGCCTAGCCCTTGACATTTTCATCTTCTTCTCCATCATGACCAAGAGTATTGCAGAAGCATAGCGATTTGACTCCTGATTCTAGATTTATTGTGAGAGCAAGGGTGAGCACAAACCACTATGCTCATGAGCCAATACACATGTGATGCAAATAAATAATATGCATGGCTTACAAAGGAGAGGCTCAAGATATTTTATTTGCCATAAATTGCCTTTTATTTTTTATTATTATCATTATTTAATCATGATATTATTATTGTTGTTTAAGACTCCAAACGACAAGTGTCATCATTTATTTAATCCACTGATCATACGCTTTCTATATTGTCACCCACCATTTCATTAATCCAGCCATGGGTGTCTGATTCTCACATAAATCCTAACTTCCACCATCAATTTGTAAATCAATCTCAGATGGTTGTATACTCCCGATCTCAGATCCACTATATGCCAATCTGTTAACTCTACAATCTAATGGAAATCCAATGTCTTTACTTTGGATCCACCAATAAAAAATTCCATTGCATTGTCTAAAATTTTATTAATCGAATCGAGTTACCAATTCTCATATGAATCTAAATTTTCACCACAAATTTATAGATGCAATCTGATTCATTATTTACCAATTTGATTAGTTCCTCATTCTAATGAAAATTTAGTATCCTTTATTTTAGATCCACCAATATCTTTTGTGTTCTGAATTCCTAATAATCCAATCTTATAGCTGCTATTCATCATCTCTTCATTTCTGAATTCTAATGATTATCCGACATCATTACTTTTAAATCCACTGGTATCATTTGTATCAGGACTTCCCAACAATTCAATCCTTTCTACTATTGATTAAAAACCATAATTTGTTCTTCCAGTAATCAACCTTATTTTCCATTATCTATCTCTAACTACTTCACTAGTATACATCCACCAGGAATATTATTGACCAAGTTTATATTCCAATAGTTGTCATCATATCCACAAATTCCCAAAAATTCAATTGACCCATCTAGTGATCGATCATATTCTATTATCCCATTATTGTCAACATCTCCCAAGAATTTATATTATTTATCAGTGTCATAATCCAGCAATTACTTTCGCACTCCCTAATTCTCCAAAAGTCATTTAATTCATCCATCTAGTTAATCTATTCATTTAGGCTCCACCAATTTATTTTCCCGAGTTCACACTATCATTTTCTTTTTGACGATTGAATGAAACCCACCAACATCTTTGGGTGTTTACCACAATCATCTTTGTGTGTTTACCACAATCATCCATCTTCTTTACTTACAACTCTATTTATTCTCCCCTATATTTATTTTGTAGGAAAACAAGTATTTTATTTTTAAAATATGATACATAGAAATTTCCTGAGACCTAGAAGTTTGAACTAAAACATAATGCGTGAAAGAATGCAATAATAATAGCTATCCAGATTCCATCCACCGTTACATGGTTTCTGCACCATATGCTAGACCTTTAGCGTTATAGCCGCTTATATTATCACTGGAACAACACCTAGGGCAACACAAAACAGGGCTTTCCACTGCCCTCCACTTTTCAATTTCACCCACAAAGTTTTTGAAATAGAACTATATCTGGTTAAGTTCTCATGCCCACCCTTGACTGTGGGCACGGTTATTCAAATAGTTTTTTACTTTGCAGAGTTTACACACTTTACCCACAAGAGACAGTCCATTCGTTGGCCCACACAATTCCTTAGTCGTGCGGTTGACTAAACCATCATAGTAACAGTTTAAAATACCTCGCCCCTTCCTTCATTTCACCCCTATGAGCTTGGCCCGCTTGCGGCAGGTCTCATAGGTTGTGCGAGATGTTCCCCTCCTATGTGCCTAGCAGCTGGCTACCCACACTACTAGCACGCCGCAGAAGAACTTCACCCTCTACAGGCGTCCCATTCAAGCCATCACACAGTCAGCCACTTGCATTACCTCACCTCTTCCACTGATGACGATGACTTTCAGGGACCGGTAAATCTACTAAGCCAAGTTGTACTTTATAGACTTGTGGTTGTACTTGTTTTACACAGGAGGTCATGACAAGATTTAGTCCTTAGGGTTATCTGGACGGTTCTACCACTAACCACACTCTCGTGCACCGCTGTACCATACCCCCGAACCATCCGCCCAGATAGATAAGCAATTTGAGGTTCTTTTGGGAGCATAAAATAATCATATCAAATATACCAGTAATTACCATCATGACTTTCTAAACCAGTTTCTCATGAAATGATGCTTAGGACATTTTAGTGCCCCCGAGTATCTAAGCAATACTAAACATGGCGTATAATTATGGACTTATTTTCGAAAGGTTACCATTATAATTTTGCTAGGGTGGCAAGGTTCACATATTCAAATATTCCAAATGAGGTGTAATATTAATCAAGTTAAACAATGGGCATATAACTAGAATCTTAAATGAAACATGTATTTCTATATAAAATAACAGCATGCAATTTGATAATTTAAATAAAAGTAATTTGCAGAAAATATAGGTTCAACATGATCAAAGTATTGACTTGTCTTGCACGGTTTACCGCGGTCTTGAGCTCACTCAAAGTTTTCTTATTTGAAGGTCCTGAGCATCTGGTCTTTATCTTCACCTCGATTTTGGCCTCGCTTGATCTATTGATTCTTAAGGACTCCAATTTCTAGCTACACGATAAGCAACTGAATCTAAATAAATGCAAATAACTCAAAAGATCCAAATAACTCCAATTGATCTCAGTTAATTTTTATTATGATTAAACTGGTGAATTGAGGTTGGTTGGGCACGGAGTATTTGACGGAGTATAAGGGACTGGAACGAAGTGACAAATGGCCATTGGAGATTCGTCGAGGCGGGTACCAATGAATGTTTGCAGTGAAGGAATATTTACGGAAATATTCCTCTTTCAGTTCAAGGATGGCTAGCTATAGCTGACAATGGAATATCATAACTTGATCTTTTTAGTTTAATAGCTTATTTATTATTTTATATTTATCAAGGGAATTCCATGAGTTAGGTTAGACCTATAGTCTGATGTAAGAGTTTAGTGTATTAAATTTATATTTAGGGTACGTATTCCTCGCAACTTAGGTTATGGTATTTTATGAGGTTCTATTTACTAATTACTCGAAGTATACACCTAATGATTAGTTTAATAATTTTAGTGCCACACGTGAGTATTTAATTATCTTAGTGATGTTTAATAGAAATTTTAGTATATTTATTTACTACTCTCTGCGACTATTGGTCACAATATTACACTATTCTTCAGATTATTCATTGGCGAAATTATTCCAATATGAGACGTTCCAAATCCATTATATTTTAATTCCTAATTATGATCTTTTAATTGAAGGCACTATGGGGATCAACCGACTTTTATATTTTATTCTTTTACTTAGCATCTGGCAATATTTATTTTATTCTTTTACTTAGTATCTGGCAATATTTCAATGTTGTCATTTAACTAAGTCTACCACTAAGATTTATTTACTGACGACATGTTAAATGTTAGGGCATATATTATAATCATAATTAAGGGTAATCTTTAATTTAAAGCCTTGTTTTTAATCATAGATATGCAATGATTTAAACCAATTAGTAGTCTTTTCCATGATCTTTACTGATATGGAAGGACTTGTGATTTATTCTTTAGGTAATATTCATTTATTAAATTATCATTTCATGAGAGCGTGGACCTAAAAAGATTTGTACTCAATTTCTCACCATGCCTTTGATTAATAATTAGATTCTAATTAAATGTTTCAAACTACATGAGTTACCCATATATGACATATAATCCAATATTAAATCTTAAATAATCTTATTTTATATCCTAATCAAAGTTATTAACTTCCTTGGATTATTTCCAAATTTTCCTTAATTGCAAGGGAGTAAATAAAATAGAAATAAAAAAGAATGGGGGACGGGGGAGAACAGGAATCAAACCCAGGACCTGGGGTCTGAGAAGTAGCGCACGCTTGGGTAGCCAATTGGGTGGCTGCTCACTTGCGATTAGAAGGGGGAGCCATTGTAGAAGAGGTGACGGGTCGCTGGGGCCAAGCAGGGAAAACAGAGGAGGCTCAGGCGGCGCACGGGCTGGGTGGCGTCGCCGGCGGGGAGCGGCCGAGGAGGAGGCGGAGACAGCCAAAATAGAAACCCGTGGAGGAGAGGAAGCCCCTCGGGTGGCGGCTCCGGCCAGGAGGCGCTGTAGCGGGCCGACGGCGGTGGAGAGCGGACAGCAAGGGAGGCCGTTAATGGCGGCGGCGGCTGGAGGGGAAAGGGAGAGAAATAGGTTGAGCATGAGTATAAGAGAGGCGTAAGGAGCTCACCAAGGGGGTTAGAGGAACCAAGGGCGCGACGAGGGAGTCCGGCGACAAGCATGGGCGGCAGCACAGTCAGGTCACCGTGGAGGGGGTTGCTCGGGCGGCGAGAGATCCGGGCGGCGATTGGGGGAGCTTCAGGGGGCTGAGGAGGTGCTCCCACCGTGATGAATCGGAAGGAGATCAACCGAGGAGGAGTTGGCGGCAGTAATGGCGGCGATGACTGGTTTTGGGGAGATCGGGCATTACGGCCATTTCCGGTGATGGGTCTCCAATTAAATGGAGGAAGAGGAAGGAGAGGAGTAGGGGCACGAAGTCACGTGGTCAGATCGGCCGGAGCTTCGCCGGAGGGCTGGGAACACAGCTTGAGGCGGTGACGGCTAGCGCTTGGGCGTGCTCAGCCGGCTCAAGGGGGAGGAGTACAGATGAAGAAGGGAGACTAGGGCGACAACGCTACTTATAGCGCGAAGGAGGAGCTCGTGGGGGTACTATTGCCGACGACCCGAGAGCAGTGGCCGGGACAGGACGGCGGCGACTGTAGCTGAGGCAAGCGGCACACGGCCGGGCGATGTGCGCGCGCATAGGGCATGGCACAAGGTGATGGAGGCGACGGGAGCAGTTCGGCGACATGATGGAGGCGACACACGACACGATGGTTACGCGGGTGTAGGTGCGGTGACGGATAAACAGGGGAAAAGCGAGGCCGGCTGTCGTAGGCGAAACGAGCGCAAAACAGAGAGATAGGGAAAGAAGAAAACAGGATTGGAAAGAAGATAGGAAAAAAGGGGAAAGCGGATCCGCGCGCAGAGAGGGAAAAAGAAAGAGGGAGGGAAAGAGAAGAGATGAAGGGGGCCTATGGCAGGAAAAATCGGGAGGGGGCCAGTGGTAGGAAAAGAGAGAGGGAGGAAGAGAGAGAAAATAGGGATGGGACCCACATGGAAGTGAGAGGAAAAATAAGGGGAGAGAAAAGGGAAAGAATTTGAGAAAAATGGAGGTCTTTAGAAATTGTTTTGGGTTTTGAATTTTTAATTTGAATCTCTTTTTCATATTTAAGTTTACTGATTTCTAGTTTTGCAGGGTATTAAAAAAATTCAAAAATTAAAATTTCAATTCAATTATTTAGATGCGGTTGTTTGATTCTCGGCTTTAGTTTAAAATTTCAATTTCAGTTTGGATTTGAGTTTAAGTTAGAATTAGTTTAGAACTCATAATTCATTGTTTTATATTATTCCCATATCTTTTATTAACACCTTTATTATTATTACTTGGATATTATTTCTGAATATACTTATTTGCATGACACAAAACTCAAGAGATCTCAAATAAATATTCAGAATAAATCTGAATGCCAGCAAAATGCAAGAAAAGTTTTAAAATTTTTATTTTTTTGAACTTCCAAAATTTAGGATATTGCAGTTTCATACTGTTTGCGCTCCGACGACATAGCTTGTTTGTTGCTCCTGTTCCCCGTGCTACACAAGTCGCTGGTAACCCCAGCTTCGGTTTGTTTAGGACTTCAATTAGCTTTCAACAAAAAGCTGGGTGATCGGTCTAAAAAAAGTTGAGAACCATATGTCCAAAGAATAGTTACTAGTTACTACTAATCAACAAACTTCCTCTCGCTATTACATTAGACTCTTGAGCATTACGAGCATGTAACAAGTTCCAACAACAACAATAACTAAAGTCCAAAGTTTTTGTCCCAAACAAGTTAAAATAGACTAGGAATAAAATCTCTGAAGTCAAAGAGACAAAAGTCTTAAAAACCTATAATATAAAGAGGTAATTGATCTTTTGCCATACCTTTCATTGCATTTGATGATTTGTCCTACGATGTCTCATTGACATATGGGTCCAAGGTCCATATGTCAATGAGACAAATAGAGCAAATCATCAAATTCCATGTTTATGTATAGGGCAAATGCTCCAATCTCCCCTCTATCCAAAACTAATTCTTTAAATATATTTCAATCTCTTAAGACTTTTTTAACTGCTTCCTTTTACTTCAGTCAGCACGTAACAAGCTCTATATGCTAGAAAACAGTACTATATGAATAAGACGAGACTAGATGTGTAAAACGTATGGGAAGGCATTTGGGCACGTAATGTTGAAAAGGTGCACATCTAGCATCCCTTGTGCCTAATCACTAATCCGTGTCGCCATCTCGCTTTGCAGTCAAGTGCATACTCCACTCTCCAGTCCCCAACCCTTGGTCATGAACTCATGATAACATCCCGCTGAATTGATTTTATTCAGTCCTTTTTGTTGCCATCAGCCCGTTCTCAATTATTTTTCATCCATGCAACACAAGAATAACAAACAAAAGTGGAAATTAGTAACTATTACTGCCTGCTCTATAAGCTGAAGAGAGAGATGTTAAAGGGCCTGTTCTTTTCGACTGTGATTTTTGACTTTTGGTTAAAAGTTTTGAATTTTGGCTGTTTACGGTACAGATTACGGAAAGACAGATACTCACTTGCAATTTTAGTTGGTACAGATATTAGGTTTTTAATGTGTAGATCGTTTAACTTGTAGACCCTGTTTTGAGAAAATACTTCGTTTAAAAGTTAAGTGCTATAGCAAAAATCAAAAGCCGCCAGTTTGTGAGGTAAAGAACAGACCCAAAGTTTCATGGTGGCACAATGGGCAAAACAACGATGTCAAGCGTCTACGGCTGAACATCACGTAGAATTGTATCAATCATCACTGCCAGAATCTATATCAGAGCTTGTCCTTTGATGGGCTACTCCGTTTGCAACCTTGCCCTTTCTCTTGTTCTTTTCGTCTTCCTCATCATCGCTGTACTCACTCTCGCAATCCTCATACTCCTCTTCTTCCGCCTCTTCCTCATCAATGACATCCTCTGCCACTGGCCCATTCTTCGTTTGATGCAGCGTCAGCTAGAAGTAGCCAGAAGTTCTCTTCCTTGTGGAACGGGAACAAGGAGTATGGGGAAGAGCAGCAGTTAGACCGTTGCGACAGTGGAGTGAGACGGTGAGACCCACGCATACATTGTCGCAACATCACCGTCTTGTATGCCCTCTTCACCTTCAGTCTCGCATTTAATATCCACTTTAATAGAAGGAATAATCTCTAGTACAGGTTCTACATCCTGAGCTTCTTCATCAGAAAGCCCAGCAACTTGTGTCAGTAATCAGGGGCGGAACTGGGCCTCGGGCTGGGTAGGCTATAGCCCGAGGCCCAGCAATTGTACTAGTACTATCTCTATTTAACACTACCTTTATAACATATATACTATATCGGTCCAGCCCGAGACTTGAAATACTGTCCACCCGGCAGCCCAAAGCGCGCGCGTGGCCATGCGCCCTCGGCCCACCAAACCAGCGAGTCAGCGAGATATGCCTCAGCGGCAGCCCGCCCCGCAGCCCGCCCCAAACCGTGCGCACCCTCAGGCCTCAGCCACCAAACCCTAACCCTAAATAAAATCCCCCGTCCGCCGGCCTCGCTTGCACGACGCCGTTGCGGCGCCCTCGCTTGTAGATGTAGTCCTTCACGGCGCCGCTGGCCTCGCTTTGCGCTTGCGCGACGTCCACCGCCGCCGTCCTCGCCCCTCGCTCCCGATGCGACGACGCCGAGGTCCGCCGGCCGCACTGCACGACGCCACTGGCGCCGCCCTTGCACCTGCGATGCCGTCGGCCGCCATCCTCGCACCGCCCGCCTCCCGGCCTGCACTACCCGTGGCGACACCCCCCCCGGCCTGCACCACCGTCTCGGCCCGGCGCCCTCGGCGCCCCCTCGGCAAGCACCGCCGACTCCCTTCCCCTCCTCTCGGTTCGGCCCGGTAGCACCGTGATCTTGGCGTCTCCCACCTCCCCCGCCATTCTGCCCCCTCTCTTGCTCCTGACTCTACTCTTGAGTCATACCCAACCCCAATCGACAGGTCACAGGTGAAAATCCCCCTTTTTTCAGATTATGTACCATTTTTTTCAGATTTTGTATGTGTTTTGGAATTTGGAGGAACTATAACGGTAGTTTCAAGAATTAGGGGAAAATAAATCTGAGGATTCAGGATTGATCATTAGTGGGAGATGGGGCGCTTATCTCGAAAATATTTTGAGGCTCCAAATTGAGGGTTTTGAGGCTGCCTGTTCGGCTATTCAAGTGTTCATGAATCATGATGGTGGACTAATGTTGAAATATTGAATGAATGAATTTATGAATGCCATGTGCTGAAGTCTTGAATGCCATGTTTTGAGGCTGCCTGTTCAGCAGTTCAAGACTTCAAGTGTTCATGATATTGATATAGCTTCAGCCTTCAGTTATAACCTACTAGTCCAATAGCATTCTTGGTCTTAGCTTTCTAAACCAGAAACTAATGTAAGCGGCAGAGCAGTACATTTAATTAGGGAATTAAAGAGAAGTATCAAATATACATTTACCAATCTCAGTTGTACAGACATAACATGAGGATCAAACTAATTGAATTGAATGCCTGGCTAGATCTAAAATTAAAGGGGAGGGAGAGAGAGAGAGAGTCGGAGAGATATAGGGAGTTAGGGATTATGGGCTGTGAATTGATATAGCATATTAGGGATTTTGTGTGAGTATTGAAATATTGAATGCCATGGTTTTTTTTGCTGTTATCTAGAATTCGGTATATGAAATGAAGAGGAGCAAGACATTTAAATTTCATATATTTTGTTTGTGTATATTCCTATTTTGATTTACTTTGTGTGTTGACTTTGTAGTTTTAGTTCTTGTTCGATTATTGATGAAGAAATATAGGCATCTACGAAGGATCAAGGATGGATAAAACATTTGTTATTTAGGTATTAAAATTGTATTTCTCTACTTTACTACATTCTTTACACGTTCTTCTTGTTCTTAAGCACATGGCTCAAATTTCATATCAATTATGTATTTGCGCTATACCTTTTTGTTATGCATATATTTGGCATAAGTTTTATCCATTAAAATTTAGCCCTAGGCTTGGTGAAATTCTGGATCCGCCACTGTCAATAATGCAGCACGTTCCTCCACAGACAGGTCACACAGTTCTTGGAATGCACGGATTTTCTGCAGTCAAACATGAAATCAAACTGTTATATTCAAAAAATAAAAGCATAGCTTTAAGTGATAGACTATTAAGTTTGTGATTTTCCTTTTCACTTTACTTTTTATAGTGACTGAGAAGGCACCGAAGAAAATACCTTGCGTGCAATTTTTTTGACAATCGCTTCAGTAAATGTGACAGCTGCAAGAAAGGTGCTATTCCTTCAGAGCTATCTCCACCAGCTTTTCGTGCACTAAGAGGAACAGCCAAATGTGGGTGCTGTAGGTGTGGTCCCCACCTAAACTCATTCGGTCTGTTAAAGAGTTATAAAGATCAAAATGAGATTTGTGTAATGACATAGATACCCTATAGAGAGTGCACAAATGTAAAGGTAGGATTGTAAAATACGTTTTATGGAAATATATATGCATGCCTTGGACATAGGGAAAGGGCAAATATTGTCCATCCATCTCATCCACTACACTACTCTACTACTTTCTTGTTTGGTCGGTAGCCACAACAGTTGGCCTCAAGCGACTCTACGGAGTATAAAAATCGTGCGATGGCCTCGAGCCTCGGCGTACTCTACGGAGTATAAAGCACCGAAACTTAGCCATCCGGGGCAACTATACAGTGTAAAAATCGCTGATAGCCTCGAGCCTCGGGGTACTCTGCGGAGTATAAAGCTTGGGAACTTAGTCGTCCACGGCAATTCTACGGAGTATAGAAAAATCGTGCGATGGCCTTGGGCCTTGGCGTACTCTGGAGTATAAAGCACCGGAACTTAGCTATGCAGGCGGTTCTCACGAGTAAATACTTACAATATATATATATATATATATATATATATATATGTATATATATATATATATATATATATATATATATATATGTATGTATATATATATATATATATATATATATATATATATGTATATATATATATATATATATATATATATATATATATATATATATATATATATATATATATATATATATATGTATGTATATGTATATGTATGTACATGTATATATATGTGTACATATATATACATGTACATATATATATATATATACATATACATACATATACATATATATATATACATATATATAAAGGAAGTGCACGATGGCCTCGTCTCCGCGCGGGCTCTTCGGGCTACAGATAAGACATGCGGGGGTAAGGACGGAGCACTCGCGCGTCTACTTTGTCTTACCACCAGCTCCGCTGCCGCCACTTCGAAGGGTAAGGGATGAAGCGCTCGCGCGTTTACTTCGCCTAGTCGCCAGCTTCGCTGCCGTCACTTCAAAGGGTAAGGGACGGAGCGCGTCTACTTCGCCTAGCTAGCAGCGGAGATGGGCGTTCGGCGTCTACTTCACCTAGCCGCCGACTCCACTGCAGCCACATCGAAGGGTAAGGAATGGAGTTCTGTGTCTACTTTGCCTAGCCGCGGCTCCACTACTGACCATTTCGAAGGGTAAGGGGCGGAGCGCTCGTCCGTCTACTTTGCCTAGCCACCAGCTCCGTCGCTGCCACTTTGAAGGGCCGCGAACGGACAGTGCGCACCTACTATTGCGTACTATGTGCTGAGAGCAGCCAGCGATACTCGCTTCGCGCCCGAAGTCCTACTTATCAGTTGATCTCTTGAGCACCTGCCACGATAAGTGAAATCGAAATGAGCGTAGTCATGAAAGGTAGGGTCACATGTTTGCTTTGACTATTGCTTTTATTAAATGTGCAAGGGTAGCGTCTACAAGTACATTCACTCGAGTAATCAAGACCACTAGTCCAGTTCTTCTACTTTAATATATTCCCATCTCGAAGTCTCCTCGTCGTGCGCGCGTTTCCGAGCACGGGGAATCCTCCGACCCTAGTGTTGGGCGTCGCCGGACCATAAGGTCTGAAACTAGCAAGCGGCCCCTGTCAAGCACCTGCTCGTAATAAACATCACATATGAGCAAAAGACTTGACAATTTTCCACTTCATTCCCAAAGGCAAGGCCGTGTGGCACTTTTTTACATGACAACTATGGGATACATAGCGACACACGCATACAAGTGTGGGACTTCGGCATCACACCTACGGATCAACGCCGCGCTTGAGCGGCGCGCCGCCCTCATCGCATCGCGGGACTTCGTCAAACCAGGCCCCGAAGTCCACGTCACCCGCGAGCCGCCGCGCCGCCCGCAACCGCCGATGTAGTCAAAATCCGGTGGAAGGCTGTGCGGGCGGCGAATGGCATGTATGGTCTGGACATAACCCGCCTCGGCGTCTGACTCCAGTGGGGTGGCGGTTACCGCGCGAGCACCCGGTGATGGAGGAGGGCAGGATGGCGCATCGTCACCATCAAGCAATGGTTGCCGAAGAACACGTGGCACTTAGCGCAGGGTTGAGGCCTCTCCAATCCGTCGGAGGGTGCTCGACAGATCTTCAGGGCCGAAGGAGGAGCCAACATAATGACGGAGTGGTTAGAGAGGGTGCTCTCCAGAGCTTCCATAGAGTTCCAGGTTGCCACCGAGGCGTCGCCAAGTGCCTGGTCCCTCTCCCCAAGCGTTGCAGTCAGCTAGGCCTTCTCCTCTTCCAGCACGGAGATTTGCTCGTCGCGCTCCTCGGAGGCCAGCCGCTGTGTCCGCTCTACGAGCGCTTGAGCGTCAGCGATTGCCTTCGTACCCTCCGTCTCGAGGAAGCAGATGCACTCGTCCTTGGTAGCATTGGCCTCTTCGGCAGCACGGAGTCACTCCTCTAGCCCGCATCGTTCACGAGCCCTGGCTGCTTGAAGGGAGCGAGCGAGGGCAAGGGCCTATATAGCATAACTCTCAGCGAAGTCCCATAACCACAAACGTAATTGAGGAATGGGCACACTTACCCTCATCTCCGTGGCTTTCAGCGCGCTTTCCAGGAGCTCCAGGCCGCACGACAATAGCGCCCGCCAGTCTAAACCAGCATCCGCACAGTTTGTGGCCCCTTGTAGAGCTCACAGCGTCTTCGGCCGAAGGACAAAATCGGACACGGTCAGGCGCCGAGTCTCCAGGCCGGTGGCTTCCACGGCGGTGGGGTCGAGGTTACATCAAGGACGGGTACGCCGGACCCTTCGCGGCCACTCCCGTTGATCGAACCTTGTCCGCGCCATGGAGACGCGTCCCGGTGAGTCAACGATGGTATCGGGAGCGATGGAAGAAAACTTTGCGAAGTCGTGGGGAGAGAATGAGTTGCGCCTACCTTTGTCGCGGGGCGGTGAGTATAGTCGAGATGTCTGGCCCGCCTCCAAACAAACAGTGGGGGTGCCACCCATATCCTATGCGGAGGAGTCCACGTCGGGCCCAATGGCTTCCGCTTTGGAGTACGACTCTGACATCGCTCACACCGCCACTTCAAATTCCACCAGCCCCGCAGGCGAGCTTGTCCAAAGGCGTTTCGCGCTCTTTGCCTCCGGGGTCGCTTCATCGGCCTCCGCAGCCAGCGCAGGTGATGAAGCCTTGCCTTCCAAGGCTTCATGATGGCGCCAGGTGTTCATGCCCCTTGTCACCCGGGTCACTCACGGGCCCCTTGTCGCCAGGCGTGTCGCGATCGCCTCGCCTCTAGATCGGAGTTGGCGTACTCGCCAAGTTGGAGCCGGTGGCTGCCGTGGCCTCACCACCGGCGGGTTTTCGGGAGGGAAGCCACCATTTGGATCGGGCGTGGCGACCAGCCCTTCGCCGAGGGGCGCCTCCCCTTGTCATCGCCATCTCGCGGCGAGCTCGGCCAATGGTGACGCACGGCGGCGCTCGGCATGGGGATGCCTAGAGCTTCGCACACGCGGTTTACCGCCTGACGTTCGCCGTCACTACCTCTCGAAGACTGTGCTCCTTGGCCACATACGGCCTAAGGAACACAGTCGCCGCACGCTCCGCATCCTCAAGGAGGAGTCCTACCAATAAAAGGTGTTAAAATAATCTACAACGATTATTTTGTGTGCGACATGTGCGGCCGAGAACTTATGGGGTCGGCGAGCCTCGGCAGCGAAGCCACTAACGGGCAAATCGTGCAGGGCGCAGCTGCCGGGTTGAATTTGCCATTCTTTGGGCAAGTGGGGCCACGTCGTACATTATGTACTCCTCGCGAGCTCCTGCATGTTAAAGCGGAGGGCAATCCCACCGACCTCGCGCCGCCGCTCATCGTCGCGATCTAGGGCTACCGAGGGGGATGTATTGAACTCCATCGGCCGACCTGTCCACCTAAGGTTGTTGCCACCCGTCATGCGGTGGTAGAATCAACGACGTATCGATTCGACTCACATTTGGCTCGAGTCGAATTCATAGGAAGATCTTCATGCCGGCAACTACTGACAAAGTTACCGCTCTCGGTTTGAGTATTCCCCACCGTCCGCCTTCTTGGTGGCATCGCGTCGTGGAGGAAGCGAAGAGGGGCGCTAGGCCGATCGCTCGTCCGCGATGCCCGATGAGTAGGCCGCCAGCGCACAAAGACATTCGAGTCGGTGTGCCAAGTCTAGCCCATCGTCACGAGAACATCGCCGACGAACATGGCGATGGGAACCGAGTCCGCTTCCAAATGCGGCGAAGACAACCGCCTCGACTCCGTGGGGTGCGGCTCGTCTCGTCACCGAGGGCGAAGCGAGCTGCGGCTGCGGTCCGACAGCTTCCCCTCACATATAAGAGACCAGATGGTCTCCTCGTCACGAGGCTCTGCCTTAGTACATTAGAGCAAACGCCGTTCAGCTTCTTCTCCGCGCTCCAGCGCTTGTTTGCCAGTGAAGGGTTGCGCCCCACCAGAGCATACTCCATCTCTGTCATCGACGAGCTGCGCCGGTGCGAGGAGGCGTCGTGGCTTGACGATGCGCCACCGCTTGGCCGGCGAGAGCGGTCATCACATCGGGCCATTTCGGACGTGATTCTTCTCAAAGTGTACGGCGAAACGCAAAGCTGCGGCGGTGAACGGCGGGAAGAACGGTGGTATGGAAGCAGTGCGTTGGGAGGCGAGAGGAGAAGTAGGCTTGTGGCAACTAGTAAGTGGTAAGGAACAGCGGGACGACGGTGACAGCACTTATAAAGCCTCCTCACCTCCCCCACGATCGGGAAGCCCAACCGGTAGAGGCTGAAGCCGCACGACCCCCCAATAGCGGCGCACGGCCGCGGTCAAGCTTTCAGCTGACATCGCACGACGCGCCAGTACCGCCTTGCCGCGTGTCCCACTGCGCGCTAGCGAACGGTGCAACTCCTGGCGCCATCAGGCGCTCCTATGGGACATGGGCCAATGGTCCTGCGGAAACCAAATGGACCGCAATAACGTCACTATCCTATTTGGCCAACCACGTAAAATGTCACAGGCCGCAGGGACGGGGGCCAAAGGGCTCGGCGATATGGCTTCGGCTCGTGAGAAGCCCTTCACCATGAGAGGCTCCTATTGTAGAGGTGGCCTCCACCTAAACCCATTTGGCCTGTTAAAGAGTTATAAAGCCCAAAATAGGACTTATGTAATGACATAGATACCCTATAGAGGGTACACGAATGTAATGGTAGGATTGTAAATACGCTTCATGTAAATATATATACATGCCCGGACATAGGGAAAGGAGTAAGCATTGTCTATCCATCTCATCCACTCCACTACTCTCCTACTTTACTGTTTGATCAGTAGCCACAATAGTGGGCAACCAAACATTTGCATTGCATCAATGGTGATAAATGAGCTTATGAACGGGAAGCAAATGTAGTTACAGAAGCCAAAACGTAAGCATGTGCAATTACGAACTGAAGTGTTAAGACAACTCCATGTCTGAGTCAATAACATAGGAATCAATGCAGATGAGTGCCACAGTGATAGAATGAGTACACAATGGAAGGTTAAGCAAACAGAGTGAGACAAAGAACACACATGAAAATACCACACAGACTAATCAAAGATTACCAGAAACCATCCACATTATCATTAGGAAAAACCACATCACCAGTCAATGAATAACAAAAAGGCATAGTGGGACCAGCCAGTAAGCCTCTCTCTCTCTCTCTCCTCACTTTCCTTATCATTAAAAGGCAAAATACCACATCAAGTTAAATTCAATTCCTAATCTTTTTTTCTACCAAGATTACTCGTAGGACATGCAGCTACATAACATATAAATCACAGCGAAGAAGGGTGTGTAAACAAATGACCAGACAATTTTAAGTGAGAATTTCTTCCCTGGCCAGGACGTCACCTCCACATCAAGTAAAAAGTTCTGTATTATCTGTCCTGGCGGGAACTCATTTCGACAGATTGTTCACGACAGAGCCATTTCCCTTCAGTTTGCGCCAAGGTCTCATCGGCCCTTTTCGCTAGTACCTTTCTGATCGTTCAAGGCCACACATTAGCAATGGACAAACAACGGTGACACATCAAACTGCAGAATCGCTAGTTGGTATGGACTACGCACATATACCCCCCAATACTTCGGGATGAAAATGAGCCTCGTCGATACAGTCCGTGTCTGCTCACACAGTGAGGCTCTGCACAGTGATCTGCCCTAACGAAGAAATCACGGTCACGGTGGCTAAGCAGAACTGCAACGGTACAGGATGTTGCTCCATTGATCTGGAGGATCGCGTTCGCGACATGCAGCTCAAGTTTGTCCGCCATGGGAAGCTGGAAGCGCTCTACCGTAACAGAAGCTCCCTGTGGGATAGAATCAACATTACTACTGGCTGGGCTTCTCTCGACAGGAACATCGCGAATCAACCGACATGCTCTGGCGCATTGGACAATAGGACCAACTATGCCTGTGTCAGCAGCACAGTAAGTGCTTGGATAGCTATTATACGTCAGATCATGGTTACCTCTGTGAATGCAATGCTGGTTATAGAGGCAATCCCTACATGCTTGATGGCTGCTCGCGAGACAGGTAATTTTTAGAGGAGGTGAATGATTGTAATTTTTTGTGAAAGTTTTTTAAAAAATCTATTGTCTTCTAATTTTTTAATCTGTCACACAACAGTAAGCACGCAAGCAAAAAAAAAAGACCAGTAAAGCAAAGAAAATAATTTACTACTGTACCTAGCTAAAAGAGAACAAAAAACGATGATATATTTCCTTAGGGCATCCACAGTGTGCAAAAACAGGGGTCTTAAGCCACCTTAGGTCGACCTTATACATTCTGAGGGTGACCTTAAAGGCCATAAGCAAAAAACCTTAAAACCGGTCTCAAGCTAAAGACCGCCATAAGCATTAAAATACATTTTTTCTTTATCTGACAAGTGGGATCATCTTAAGGTCTAGTGGGTTATATACATTACAGCATTGACCTTAAGGTTTAGATGAGACCCACCTTAAGACCTCTTAGATCATATACACTATGAATGCCCTTATACCAACAGCCGTGCCATGTAAACACTAATCAATCAACTAGTATAGGATGTGTGTATGTATGCATGCTGTGAGAGATTCACGTGATGTGGCTCTGATGGTTCACAGATGCATGCATTAGCGCGTTGTCTTTACGCACGAGGAACAAGCAATAAACAATGATTCTCTCTACTGCAGTGACTTTGGCGGCAGACTTACGGTTGGAATTATATTGTAACTAATTAAAATTATATTATAATTAATGATGATTTATTTAGTGTAACTGAATTTAAAATATAAAAAATAAGTTAGCCCATCATAGATAATATAAATGAATACAAAAAAAAAGAACTGGTAAAAACTAAAAAATTATAAAGGACAAAAATTATAAAAAATATAAAATAAGTCAAAACTTAAAAGTTTTAATCGAAATAAGTTAAGCTGACTGACAAATCAAGAAAAGACAAGGCGTAGAGTTGCACGAGAAAAGAGGCCCTATGGATGAATGTTGATCTGCCTTGCGTGTTGTCACCTTGAATTCGGCCGACGCACTGACGTCTCGACCTGCGAGGCGAGCACAATACTCTTATTGCGAACGAAGACTCGTTAGAGCGACGTGCGTGCGGAAGCAAAATCTGGCGAGGAGGAGACGCCGCCGGTTTTTTCTCCTGGCAATAAATCTAATATTTTATTTAGTATCTCGAAAGCCTTCAGATTAGCCTCTAACCCTATTTTTATTTATAATCTAGATCCAAAGTCTAATCTTATTCTAAGCTCACGAATTCTAATCCGAATTTCAAAAATAAGAGATCCAAAATCCTTCGTAACACGGTTTTCTCAAAATTCAATTTTCCAACTTATCATGTGTCAAAACCTCCAAAACCGCACATCCGTGGTTTCTCCACGCACCATCCACCTTTGATCTCCACGTGCCTAAACATGAGCCCGACCATCTTGTAAATAAGATATTTAATATGGATCTTGTTTTGTTAAGTTCGTAATTTCAAACATAATGGTACAAACATATCACATATTAGACTTTTAGTGAAAGAGTTATTTTATTTTTTAGCTTGTAAATATCTACTACTTAAAAATTTGAGTCGGTGGTAGTAGGTTCATTCTCCTTTACCTCTTCATAACCATCCGATCTTACTGCAAAAGATCTGGACCATACCTTACTCTCGCGTAGCCAACCCCACGACGCACCATCACAATCGAAAACCAACCCGCGTCTTCCCCGTCATTCGCTCGGTGGTTTAACCTTCTCCCCTCGTGGCCTTCTCTTGCCCTCTTCATCGCCGCAGCGTCGCGCTCCTCGCCTTCGCCGCCTTTTAGCCCTCCGGCGTGGAGATCCGCTCAAGACCGGATCGAGCAACAGTAGCTTCTTGTTCACAATTGTGCTAAGCAACTCCTTGTCCCTCTCCTCATCTTTCTATCTTCTCCCCCATACACACTATCATCCACCGTCGGTTCGCCTCACCACTAGCCACCATTCGATTGCCGCACATCTAGATCCGTCAACCATGTGCTGTTGATGAATGGTGGTGCATCGAAGCACACCGATTACGACCAAGGAAGCAACTAGAAGGGTTTGAATAGGCACCACCCAAACAGTGGCCTCTTGAAAACTTTCCCAAAGAGTGCACACCAAAAGTAATAGCTATAAAGGTCGATCAAGACACATAGCAAAACCTAGATAAAATCTCAAAACAAACACAACATAAATTGATGGGATAACACAAGGCGGATGAGTTCGGATGATCCGATTCTCATAGCATGAAAAACAGCAACACAGTTCGAGATAAAAACTTGCACAACTTTTGAGCTAAAACTCCAACTTGCACCAAACTTCGCCAAAAGGTAGAAGAACATCTAAGGAAATTAGAACAATAGGGATCTAGCAAGATCACTATAACACCGTGTGGCCTAAAATTCGTTACAAGCCCAGCCCACCTACGAGATAGGCACACATGCATAGAACCTCTCTTGAGCTTTCCTATAGCTTGACCAAAAGGGTTAACCGAGAAGCATTGTGATTTAGTCCAACATGTATTATATGCTAGTTGACTCAAGGTAAGCGGCAAATGTGGTACTAAATAGCATAGTGTTACAATCTCCCCGCCCTTATAAGGGAGATGCCCGGTGACAATCGCTCGAAACTCCCTTCGATACATGACCCTCGTTGCACGAGCCACGTGTGCTTGTGGCCTTGTGGCGGCACATGGCATGAGTCATGTACCGTGGGGTGTTCTGAGCGATTGCTACTGGTGTCGATTGTAACACGCCTTTAGTTCCACATTGTAAGTTTACCTTGAGTTACACTAGCTATAATATCTATTGGCCTAAATCGTAGCACTCGGGTTAACCCTTATGGGCGGCGAGGCGAAACCTAAGAGGTGCTACACATGTGCCTACCTCATGGGTGAGCTAGGTTTTAGTGAATTTTGGGACGGAGGTGATCTAATCATCCCAAAGTTGAGGCGTTTTTGCTTCCAAAGCCAGCTCTCATCAAAACTAGGTTCAAAACAAAAACATGGATTTGAATAGCTCATGGGACAAATCAACTCATGGTGACCATGGTTGGTTTCCCACTTGTCATGGCACTCAAAAACACATCAAGATCAAGGCTAAAACCCCAAGGGACAAGAACACCAAGATATCACCCTTTCAATCTTAAAACCAAAGAATAAGAATGGAGATCAGTCAAAACAAAGATTCTTCATCTCAACCTTAAGAGGAAGAAGGAAACCTGAGAAAAACAAAAACCTTGATCTTGAAGTGCTAGGGAGTTCAAATCACTTGAGATTTGGCACATTTATTCTAAACCCGTGATAGCACTAGAAAAGCTAATCAAAATCTAAACTTTGCAAGGTTGAACCAAAAGCAATGTTTGAGCCAACTTCAAACAAGAGGGAGGAAAAAGGTAAAGATTCAACCTTCAAGCAATAGGTGGATAGATATAAACATGCTCTAGCTCCATCACATACCCTTTCTTGTACTACCAAAACCAAATGCAAAAGCATGAGGGAAAAGATCAAGTATAAAAGCCAAATCAAGAAACAAAGCAAATCATCACACGAATAGACAAGAACACATGTTTTGTGAAATTTTCTTTGTATTTGATTGGGGATCGATGTATCATTTTATAGCCACTCCATAGACACTCCAAATCTAAGGATGATAAAAAGCTCACACACAAGAGCCTCACACACTTTTTATAGTGGTGGGCAAGCTAACCACTCCCTCTTATAACCCTAATGTGGTGGTGGGACACAAAATCCCACTCACGCACTCAATACTACCAACCTGTTAGCCCAATTTTGGGTATTCCAGTACCCGCATGTAAAACTAGTCATAACACCCCATATAAAACTGGTTATAACTCCCCTATACTTTGTCCAACATGCTTTCTTGGATACATTGGAAAGCTCATTCCAAGCTCCACATCATATAGACATCCTCACATCTAGAATCCACCTTCATAGTAGCTGGCTTCTCCTCGAAGATAACACCCATCTTTTGAAGCAACCACTTGACATTGACCCAAAGGATTTTTCCTCTAATGCTCATCACATGTCTTCATAATGAACACACATGTGTCCAAGTGCCTACTGATTGAGCCAGCAAGTCTCTCCCACACTTGCATTGGTTTGAGTCACATGGCACACCACCTTGAAGCTTCATGTCAACCAGCTTCATTTACCATCTAGACCTTAGCTTTCTGACTTAGTCTTGGTCCACCTCACGTTACTTGTCAAGTTCATCATTGGTCACCGATACATAGGGATCGGTGTAGCACTTTATCTTGGAGTATTCTAAGGTTTAATTATCGAACCCAAAAGGGCACGTAGAATATTCTAACTATCGTTGAGCAACTAATTAATAAACTATAATTAAATAACAATGAGGGCGGCATTTATGATGGAGAATAGTACTAAAAGAATAATAATAAAAGTTAAGGCTAATGCTAGGACTATGAGATAGTTGTGCTAATGATAAAGGTTAGGACCTAGGGTATTTTGTTCACCTTCAAAATTAGATAATCGTAGGGATGATAATGATGGTCTAGATAATGAGAGCAATTGTGATAATATCAAGAGTTCATGTAGATGGCACACTCTATATATGTCTCCCTCGACAACATCATGTAGGAGAATCTATTGTCCCGCTCACATGGGCACCGTGCACGTCATGCTCGCAATTAAGGAATTATTGTGTTACCATGGCTTACCACTAGACCAATGTCTTAGGCTTCATGGCTATTGCGAGCTCCTCTAGTGAGTTGGTTCTAAAAGCCAATCTTCGTCGCTTTCATTGTCACTAAATCTGTCGGTTGATCTTTTGCACATCACTTGTTATTACCTTGCCTTGCAGCGACCTATGGAACCTCGGGGCCCTTCTAGTCCGGTATTGAGGAAAGATAGACAAACACTAGTATGGAATATAATTAAAAAGCATGTGTGAAAGTTAGGTCATCCTATAATCTTTAATGCTACATGGCTACCTACAACCCGAGCCCTTGGGGAACAACTCACATATCATCATGGTGACTAAGAACAATAGATAAATAGATAAAAACATAGTAACAATAATCTAAAAAATAACAAGATATGTTAAGTAAGATGTTACTGATGTTCTGGTACACCGATGGATGAATATTACAAGGGAGTATGAAAAATAGATGAACAAAGGTGGAAAATATGGTGGAGATGGTGTTCTGGATGTGGTGGCTATCCCTTGATGTTCTCCTTTGTGTCTCCTTTTTGTAGATGCAATATGGCTTCTTTAGATAGTGGTCTTCTAGGGTTTCAGCACTATAAAGGGCTTTGTGTTGCCAAAAGGCCGAATACTGCCTCAATCCCTTTATAAACCTTCCTATATTTGATGTGGCAAAGTTATCCATGCAGGGTATGGTTGGGCGAACTATACCCAAACATGTATTCTCTTCTAGAGAGTCGGTTCGCAATGGTCCAATTCGTTTCTTTCATCTTGGTGATATCTTTCCATTTCATCCCTTTAAAGTTTGTGATTCCCTTTAGATCCTACAGATAACAACTAACACATATCTTGTACTTTTTTGCAATTAATTAATAATTATCTAAGTAATTAAAGATGGAATCAATTAATCATATCTAATAAAAAGTGCAAAAATGATGTGCCATTTTGGGCATGTCAACCCCTCGCCTGATTCCTTGTCTACATGGATTGTAACCACTTCTAGCATCAGTCATCTTGTAGTGTCACCTTAACCAATCTAGATCTCAGCTCTTCTAGCCTAGTCCTGGTCTAGTCCACACCTCAATATGACCTAGCTTCAAAGTACTACAACCAACACCGTCAAGGAAACCCATCACATACCACCACACAATACATAGCCATCAATTGACACAATTAATGAGAAAAGGATACATACCTTCATGCATTGCTCTCGAAGTATTTCAGGCCAAAAAGTGATCATCTCATGGCTCACAATAAACTACGTGCACCTCCACATCACATCTCAAGCTTTGCCAAGCTCATCCACTCAAATCTATCATGGTTAGCTCAATCAAGTCTCACATAGCCTCAACATGTATCTCACAATCTGTACGCAAAGGTCCAAAGCCAGCAAGCCATCCATGCTTACCATCTTTGCTCCATATGCACCTACATGTACCATAACTCAAGCATAACATTGCAAAGCATGATCTCATCATCATCAACTCAGGGTAAGCTCAAACCATCATATGTATCCTCATTACAAAGTTGTCTACAAAAGATATAAAGCCCCCATAGTCACCAAATCAATGGAACACTTTGAAATGGCTCAAAAAATCCAAAAACGTGTTCTTTGGAATGTTAATCCGACCCAATGATCCAACCTAACTCGGATGATCGAGACTGTACAAACCTAGAATACACACACTCTAGATAAGCGATCCGAGCGCAATGATTGATCGGCTTGAATGATTTGACCTATGCAAACACGAAAATACATACTCTTTGTATAACGATCCGACCTTATGATACATCTAGCTTGGATGATTCAATCTAGTCAAACACATGACGGTTTGCAATCTTCACACAGCAAGCTCAAAATCAATTAACGAATTTGTCAATTACTCATCATCACAACATGTGGAACATGGGACCATCACATGGTCTTCCAACTAGATTACCCTCAACTCCTCCATTCCAAAGCCACAAGTCTCCTCCCTACTCAACTCGGTTGTGACTTTTGGCTAAAATATCATGTAGTGGCTATTAGCTTTTGAGGTATTCCATTAAAGAATATTAAAAAGGAAAATGAAAAACAACTTTATATCTCCATAGATAATGCAAAGAAAAAGAAAAGAGGAAAAAGAAAAAGCGTGTTAAGAAACCAACATGTTCTAAGCGGCCTTTTGTTTTTGATATCTAGAAGATAGAAACCATCACTATTTGGAACGGACCTAAAATCTACCTACCATCAATGCCCCCAATGCCTCGCCCTAGCCATCGGCTCCCACAACCCGTCGAGAAGCGGTGGCACAAAGGCCATCGCCCAACACTCTACTAATAAGATATGTTCAAAAGCTATGTCGTCTGGGCCATGTGTGAAAAAACTCTCCCAAAGCACAAAAAGCCTGAAAAATCTTTTTAAGTAAAATATTTATATTTAAAATTATTTTTGAATACAATATTGATTTAAATAATTTTAAAATAAAATATTATATCACTATTATTTTATAATTTTGTGAGGCCTTATCAGGCTCTGAGTCAAAACTACGAGCTGAAAATTGGGCCTGATCTAAGCCCCAAAAAATCAAGCAGAACTATCCTCCCATCTGAATTAGCAGAATTCACATAACCATCGACAGCTGACTCAATTGCTTGCTGATCTGACAATGTGGTGAAACCACTTCCCATGTTGTAAAACCACCTCTAGAACCAGCTTTTATGGGTGAAGTGCTCCACTGTTATAAGTTTATGGGTGTGATATCTTGTTTTATATTTGATGGGTTAAGTAGATGCATAACCTTACTTCAAAGGAGTAGACTAGAGTTTGTCTTTAATCAAATGCACAATCGATGAATATATCTTTCTTTTTGCAACAACATTCTGGCGCACCTATCGTACTTCTCCAATTATTCCCAAAAAACTGGATGTGCTACAAATAATGTTGTTCACACGTGTAAAACTTGAAGATAAATTGATCTTTATCGTATGGCCCTGTTTGGAAGTGGGAATTTTCATAATTCTTGTGGGAATCGATTTGTTTCCAGCAAAAATCATGTCATTTTCCAGCATTCCAAATAGGCCCTACATACTAGAAAAGACAAGCTACTACTGCATAAGTATAGTGCATGATGCATAGTTTATATTATGTGGTACCCAATAATATAGACTTTATCTTAAAATTTGCATGTCTGCGTAACAGTGGTAACACTGTGTACCACATCCATGATTTTGTTTTTCAGTTTTGGAAATAATACGTCATTTGCGAATGGTGGTTAGTGCTCATAGGGTAGGGGCCCAAATTCGCTCTCTTTTCTCAGATGTATGACACATGAATTTTATAAGATTTCTATAGAATAATTGTAGTATCAGTTGTTAACAACATAGTGTTTTTATATGAAATTTTAGTATCAACTGAAAATTCTATATCTAATGTAAGTTACATATGTGAGAGAATAAAAATATTTTCATTTTGTGAATTTCCCTCTCACCATACTGATATGGCTGCAGATATCAACGAGTGCATAACAACAGCAGGTATTTGTAAAGGGATTTGCCATAACACTATTGGAAGCCACTATTGCACTGTGTGCCATGAGAAAACAGAGTATGATACTGTAGCAATGAAATGCACACCAATAAAAGGCAAAATCTTCTATTAGGTAAGTTCTATACAATAAGCAATTCCATATGATGCTGACAAATACAAGTACTGAGGAACATTATTATTGTAGGTATTGCCATCGGGCTTAGCAGTGGCATTGGCATCCTACTCCTCATCATATGTACAGTATTTCTCATCCATAGATGGAAAAGAGGTATCAAAAAGCAACTAAGAAGAAACTATTTTCGAAAGAAGAAACTATTTTCGAAAGAATCAAGGCCTTCTACTAGAACAACCGATATCATCCGACGAAAATGCAACTGATAAGACCAAGATTTTCTCTTTAGAAGATCTAGAAAAAGCAACAAACAATTTTGACCCTGCACGTATCCTTGGTCGTGGAGGGCATGGCATGGTGTACAAAGGCATCTTAGCTGATTAACGGGTAGTGGCCATAAAAAAAATCTAAAGTTATTGAGCAAGGTGAGATCAGTCAGTTCATCAACGAAGTCGCTATCCTCTCGCAAATTAACCATCGAAATATTGTGAAGCTCTTTGGATGTTGCCTTGAGACTGAGGTCCCACTACTAGTATATGACTTTATCCCTAATGGTTCATTATTTGGAATTATCCATACCAATCAAAGTAGTATCTCTTCTTTGACGTGGGATGACGACTTGAGAATTGCGGCAAGGTCTTTCAGGGCACTTTATTATCTCCACTCAGCGAGCTTGGTATCAATCTTTCATCGTGATGTGAAGTCCTCTAACATACTCTTGGATGGAAATTACAGTAAAAGTATCGATTTTGGTGCTTCAAGGTTGGTTCCTATTGACCAAACCCATGTTGTTACAAATATACAAGGCACATTTGGATACTTAGATCCAGAATATTATCACACAGGAAAATTAAATGAGTAGAGTGATGTTTATAGTTTTGGTGTAGTACTTGTAGAGTTGCTTCTTAGAAAGGAGCCTATTTTTACGTGTGAGTCCGGGTTAAAGCAAAACATATCCAACTACTTCCTTTGGGAGAGGAAGGTGAAACAACTAGCGGAATTAGTAGCTACCCAAGTTCTGGAGGAAGCAACGGAGGAAGAGATTAATGATGTTGCCAGTCTTGCAGAGATTTGTTTAAGACTTGAGGTGAAGAGGCCTACTATGAAACAGTGGGGATGACATTGCGATGCGTGCGATTGAAAAGGTTGAAATCACATCAAGTTGCTCCAAGAAATGAAGACATGCAGACTTTGCTAAGTGAACAAAGCCAAGCCACCCATCAGTCGTTGGCTGC
The DNA here is from genome assembly GCA_036346245.1 of Bonia amplexicaulis. Lineage (NCBI taxonomy): Eukaryota > Viridiplantae > Streptophyta > Magnoliopsida > Poales > Poaceae > Bonia > Bonia amplexicaulis. The sequence goes on along the minus strand of CM070744.1, from coordinate 8,468,115 downwards.
TATAATTGATACGATAGACAGAGCTAATTTAGCCTCTCAAAGAAACCAAAATTGCTACAGCTTGGAGCAAGAATTTATGTCATCAACGACTCTACCACGCTAGATCGTCGGGTTCCCAGTTTTCTGTTCAGCTGCCCCCATTTTCCCTTCTCAAGTGCTATGCAATTATTCTCCTTTTGACAGAGAGTGATATATACTCTGTAGTGCACTTATTTTTGTTATGGTGTTTTGTTGTATTGAGATTGATGTGTTCTGATCTTCTTGACATTTTAATAAAGTGTGAACTTGCTATCAATCTATCATACAATTGTGGTATCTTACATGGCACCTCACGATGGAACATTTAATCATATGCCACTCTTATGAGTAGAGTGGCAACAGATTTGCCATCCTGGCCCGCTTTCAGTGACTCAGACGGGCCCACATGTAAGTGACAGAGTTAATTGGCCAATCTTAAGAGTGGCAAAAAGTTGAAATCCCCCCTCACGATTGGGTAGGATGGTTTCCGTTGGTCCAGGAGCAAGAGAAGCATAAAAACACCTATCTACTATGTGCACAACACGTCAGATCATTATTTGCCGATTTACTTGTATGTCAAGCAGAAGGGTCCAAATACACAATTTCACAAAGTAAAAACAATTCTTTCTTCTGTTAAACAATTGCGTAGTAGCATCACACTACTACAAAAGCCTAATACTAGATGCCAAATCACAGACGGTTTTGTCAAACCGTCTGTGACCGACACTAACACAGACGGTTTTAATTTAGACACCGTCTGTGTTGATGGCATCGAAGAAAACTATTTCAGTCAAACGATATTATCATGGCTACAAAACCATGTAATAGAAAAAAAAGGGAGACCCTTGAGTCCTTACCCTCGCGAGGGGGAGTAAGGCCTAAGATGAGAATGGGGAATAGAGAGATGTGTGTGTATTATGTAAACAAATTTTCCTTCTTTGGCTTAGTGGCCATGGGGGCTTATTTATAGTGTTATATGGAGGGGGATGGGAGATTATATTGCTGCCACTACGAAGTTCCCTATGATTATAAGGGAGATATATCAGGCATTTGGGTTGTGCTGGCCCAGGTATGGTCAGTCCCTTGTTCCTCTCATTGACGTGCTTCCTACTATGCTCATCCAACAACGCCCACAAAGTATTAAATTTTCTCTTCTGGTTCTGCATAGCCAGCCTCTTGAATAGCTTCATCAACGGTTGCTTCAGGAACTGCTTGAAAAAGTTCATCCCTAGGTGACTAATGCACCATCTGTTTCTCATATCCGACCAAGGGAAGGGCTCCTCGGGGTCTTCCTGAAGTTTTTTTATTGCCTTCACTATCCCAATGTGGTGATTATGGATTACACATACACCAGGATGAGCCCCGACAACTCCAGCCCTCACATGTCTAAGGAACCACAACCAACTATTGTAGTTCTCACTTTCCATGAATGCGATGGCCAAGGGCATAATTTGATTGTTGTTGTCAACACCAATGGCCGTAAGGATCTGGCCCTTGTATTTGCTGGTCAAAAAGGTCCCGTCAACTGAGATCACAGGAAGCATATGCATGAATGCCTCGATGCACGCACCAAAAGCTAAGAAGGCCCTCTACAACACCGCAAAACCTAGCGGCCTTGTAGATGGCTTGTCCTTCACAATAGTGTACGTGCCTGACTTCTTGTCCTACAACACCTGAAGCATACGAGGAAGGTTATCGTACACCACCTTAAAAGATCTGAACCATTTTTCTAACGCCTTCTACTTCGCACGCCACACCTTTGTGTAGCTAATCTTGCACTTAAATTTCTTCTCGATAGCCACCATGATGTGCGTGGCCTCCATGTCTTTCTTCTCCACTATCTCTCTGTATATCAGATTGGCTATAAATGCAGATGTTAGGTTACAATGCTTTGGCAAAACACTCCTAAGAATACAAGAGTGCGGCTCCACCTTCGACATAATCCAGTGAGTCTCATACTTGGTCTCTGTACACCCTCCAGGACAACTGGCCTACTCGCACTTCATGGTGTACTGCTCTTGGCTAGATTTCATGACCCAAAAAGTCCGCTACATGGACAGGGCCCACAGCTTGATGGAATCCTATAATGATGCCTTGTTAGCAAATATTGAATGCAATTGAACCTTTGTACCATGATACTCCCACAGTGATTCATACTCATCATGTGTGGCAACACTCTCAACATCAAATCGGTTCCATTCGTGCGGGATGGAAGCTTCGTCCTCATCCGAACTGTCATCGTCATCCTCCTGCATGCCTTCTTCTTTAGCCCAAGCCATCCGATCATCACTCTCCATTTGATACACTATGTACTTCATATGCTCCCCTTTATCATCTTGTCCTGTAGCCTCACTGTAACACCCTGAAAAGTTAAATTTTGGATTATAAAATTTTCTTGCAATAATTGCTGTTGTTTTGATTTAAAATTGATTCTCTTTAAAACTTTTTCCTAATTAAAGAATGGAGAATTCCAATAGGCAAAAGAACTAGAACAATAGAACATAAAATGTTAAGAGGAGAATCTGAAAAGATGATCCAGTGCCAAAAAGAATTTAATGGATCCTAAATAATGGACTATATATATAGGGTTAAATCTTTACAAAAGCAATGAGGGGGGGGGAATAATTGGACAAGTATATATGTAAATATAACTATTGCATAGGAGAAAAGGAAATAACCAAAAGGGTTTCTTGAAGAAATATTTGTAGGCAAACCCTCATAAAAATTAGGAGTAAATATATAAATGTGTATATACATATATAAGTATCCTTGTGTATAAAGGAAATGATGAAATAGAAATAAAAATAAAAAGAATTTTTTGGGGAATGTGACTGTGACCATGGCCAACCTGCCCACCCCGCCTTGACCCCAGCTCTGTTTATCTTCCTCGCCCTCCCTCGCTCGCTCTCTCCCGGGCGCTCGCGCCGCGCCCGCCTCCCCGCGGCCCATCCGTGCCCCTTCGGACCGGAGGTTTCCCCCTTCGACGGTCCGCCGCCCTGTCCGAATCTCGCCTGTCCGAGCACGCCACCCTCCCTACGCCTGCCACCGCCGCTCCTTTTTCTCGCTGGCAAGGCCGGCTCAGCCTCTACCCGCCGCTCCACCCCTCGCCTCTCCTCGTCTGCGAAGGCCATCATGCCCCCCCCTGCACTGCTCGCCCGCCGCCGACACGACCTCACGGGAGGAGCACTCGGCCGCCAGCCTCCTCGTGCACCTATAAAAGCCACCGAGCGCCCTTTGTTCTCCCCACGCCTCTAGCTTCCTCTCATGCTTAGGAATTTAGCACTAAACCAACTCCTCGCCGTCGGCCTCGCCTTTCTTCCCCAACCCGCGACACCCTCCCCGCCAATTGCATAGCCATAGCTCGATTCCCTCCTCCCCACCATCTCCGTGACGCCGCCAACCTCTTCCGGTCTTCTCCGAGCCGGTGGCCGTGCTTCGCCGTCGTCGGAGCTTCTCCCCGGCCGCCGCCGTCGCACGCCGCCAGCCCGCCACCGTGCCCCCCGGCCCCCACCGGCTCCTCCATCGGCTTCACCGCAGCACCGGGGACGAGTTTTAGCCCTCACCGGTACCTCTCCGGCCGACCACCGCCGCCGACCGCCGCCCAACCCCACCTCGGCCTCCTCGCCTCGGTCCCCTCCAGCGATACCTCAAAGGTATTTGCCTTTAAGGGGTAGGCAAAGCCTCCCCACCCACCGGTTAACGCGACCGATTCTCTTTCACGAACTCCCGTGGCAGCTCGAGCCTCGCTGGCTCCGGCCGGGTTGAGTTTTTCTGCGTTTATTTATGACGACAGTGGGCCCACTTTGTCACCGCAGCATGGCCTATGGGCTCTGCTGACAAGCGGGCCCCACCGGTCAGAGGCACAGAAAGAAAACTAATAAAAGAAAATAAAATAGGGAATATGACATGTGGGCCCCGTTTGTCAGAAATTTAATAATTTAGGGATTTATCTGAACTGAGATTTTTAAATTGGCATAACTTATTCATTTTAACTCAAATTGAATGAAACAAATTTCTAAATTCATTTAAATTCAATATCTGTCCAGTGAAACCAAAGTCATAATTTTAGAACTCATTTGAATTTGGAAAATAATTTAGAGTAGCTAATAAAATTTAAATAGGATGCAAAATAGATTATGGGATGTTTAAAATGGAATTAGCTGTCACAAAAGATTAATGTGCCCTTAGTGTTTGTTTTAAAAATCTAAATTAGTTAAAAGCATTAGTAAAGAAAAATGACTTTTGGTTAAAAATCCAAATTTAGTGTAGATACCCTTAATTGTAAAATAGAATATATGCATATAACATTTAACACCACTGTCAATAAATCTTGATGAATAAATTTAGAACTGAAAAATAAAGTTAAGCCTAATAATAACTAAGGTGAAGATAAAGTAGTAATGAGGTCATTAAATAAATATTAGGCCTACTAATAATGAACATAAATTCAAATAACAAAACTAAATTGATTTCATTTGGGTGTATGTGGACCTTTTGAGTTATTTGCCTTTATTCGTGTTCAGTCGTTTAGCACGAAATTAGAAGTTGGAATCCTGAAGAATCGAAGGATCCCGTGTGATCAGGAGCAAAGCGAAGATCAAAGACCAAAAGCTCAGAACCAACAAACGAGAAAACGTGGTGTGAGCTCAAGATCGCGGTGAACCGCGCCAAAGTAGTCAATACTTTGATCATGTTGAACCTATCTTTTGCAAAATTACTTTCGTTTAAATTATCAAATTGCATCTTTGTTATTTTATGTACAAATACATGCTTAGTTCAAGATTCTAGTTATCGCCCATTGTTTGCCTTGATTAATATTACACCCCCTTGTTGAATATTTGAATATGTGATCCTTGTCGCCCTAGCGAAATTATGATAGTAACCTTTTGAAAATAAGTCCAGTAATTTATTACGCCATGCGTAGTGTTGCATAGATATTCATGGGCGTGAAAACGCCAAGCATCGCTTTAATCATGAGAAAATTTGGTTGGGCGGTCATGGTGGGAATGGTGGAGAAATGTTTGGAACTATTATTTTATGCTCCCAAAACCTCTACTTGCTTGAATATCCGGGCGAATGGTTCGATGGTGTGTGAGTGAATGGTGCGGTGGAGGCACAAAGTGGGTTGTGGTAGAATCGCCCGAGATACCACTAAGGACTGAATCTTGTCATGATCTCCACGAAAGCAGTGCAACCACAAGTCTGTAAAGTACAACTTGGCTAAGTAGTTGTATCGAAACTCCTGGACTCATCTCACTGGTAGTGGATTGAAGTGGATAAGCAAGGGCAAGGGAGGCCTAAAGGGACACCAAGGGAGGTGAAGTTTTCCACTGTTCTAAGCGTTGCGGGAAGTGGAGCCAGGCTGCGTTAGTAACATGGAGAACATCCCGTGCATAGATGGGACCCACCGCAAGTGGGAGAAGCCCATAAGGTGAGATGATAAAGGAACTAGATACTACGAGCAATCCGTGATGGTCTGCTCAACCACATGACTAAGGAATCGTGTGGGGCAAAGAGTTGATTGTCTCTTGTGGTGAAAGTGTACAAACTCGCAGATTCAAAACTATTCGAATAGCGTGCTTACGGTCAAGGCGGACATGGGAAACTTAACGAGATATAGTTACATTTCAAAATGATTTGTGGGTGGGAATGGAAAAGTGAAGGGCGGTGCAAGGCCTCGGTTTGTGTTGTCCGGTGTCGCCCCGCTGATAAGTTAAGCGGCTATAACGTCAAGGATTAAGCATATGGTGCGAGATGCCATGTAACGGTGGATGGAATCAATCGCATCGTTATGTGCATTCTCATATATATTACGTTTTGTTCAAACCGCTAAGTCTCGGGAGGTTTTCTATGTATTATATTTCAAAAGCTAAACAATGATAAAGCTTCTGCTTTTACAAAGTAAAGTGATAGGAAGATAAATAGAGTCGTAGGAAGAGTGGATGACTGTTGTGGTAAATACATAACGATGATTGGTGGATTCATGCCGATTATAAAAAGAGAATATTAGAGAGGGGTTTAAGAGAAATAAATCGGTGGAGTCTATATGAATGGATGGGTTAGAAAGATGATTTAAATGATTTTTGGAAGATTAGAATGTGCAAAAGAAATTGTTGGATTACGACACTAATATAAATTCTTGAGAGATGTTAGTAATAATGTGATTGATAGGATTTGATTAAAATCTTGGAAGAATGAATTGAATTTTGGGTATATCGGAGGAATAATAATATTTACGAGTATAACTGGATCAATGATTTTGGAGAATTAGAAGAGTGTAAAGGCAAGCTGTTGGATTTAATGGGATTAACGAGGATTGATCTAGATAGATGATTTGAATTTGAGGAAATTTGGAGATACGATAATTGAAGCATAAACTAGATTAATGATATTCTTGGTGCAGAAGTATTGATGAAATAGTTAGAGATAAATAATGAAAATAAGGATGATTATGGAAAGAACAATTTATGGTTTTGGATCATTAGCAGAAAGGATTGATTTGTTAGAAAATTCTGATATGAATGATGTCGGTGGATTAAAAAGTAATCCTATTAGGGAATCATTGGAATTAAGAATTAGGGAGTTGGTGAATATTGATTACAAGATTGGACTAGTATGAATGCGGAATACGTGAAGACATTGGTGGATTCAAATGAATATATATATATATATATAAAGGGTTTGATCGGTGGATTAGCTAAAGGATGTCACTCATTGGTTGGAGTCTTAGACGACATTTAGTAAGAAAATTTTGTCTTTGGGGAATTAAGTCAATTATGGCTTTTGGGGGAGTGAGTCAATTTGACAATCGCCGTGGGAAGTTTTAGGTAGCAGTAATAACACTATGGTTTAATAATAACAATGCTACCAAAAGCGTTTTCTGGCAAATAAAACAACCCGAGCCTTTCCTTTGATAAGCCATGCATACTATATATTTGCATTCTGTGTATTGGCTTGCGGAGCACGGTGGTTAGTGTGCTCACACTCGCTCTCATAACAAAATCCAGAATCAGGAATCAGATCACTACGCATCAGCAATACTTGGGTCTTGAAGGCAAAGAAGGTGAAGACGTCAAGGGCTAGGTCGCGAACCTCCGTTGGTACGTCTGGGCATGTCCGAAGGTCCCACCAGTATGCTTCGTTCTTCCGCCGCAATTTTCGGATTCGGCCTAATCGCCCATGAGTAAGTTTACTATTTTATTTATGCTTCCGCATGGTATGTATTTGATATTCATTTTTCAGAATCGTGAGCACTATCTCGATCCAGGAATAGTGCATTAAATCACAGGAGATTTCGGATTGAAAAATCCGGGTCTGACAGGGATGGTATCAGAGCATATCGACTGCAGGTCGTGACCTAGTTAGCCTGGCCGTTAGTTCATGATTAGAATTATTTTCTCAATACCTAATTTCAAGAATATAGGTTATATTGCTCAAATCTCCTCTCTCTTAAATGATTCCCTCTCATCTATATGCTGCCTTAACCATTTCTACTTCTCGTGCTCTCTTACCCGAACTCAAAAGGATGAAAATTCGGTGCTCCTCTTGTAAACTCTCCTTGAGAACCTATATCGGCCAATAGTCATGACGCTTGAATTTAAAGCTTTATTTCAAAAAAATCCTTGGAGGACTGATTATTAAGTTGTTTACTGAAATTCATTTTCAACCTCATTTTGACAAACCTGGACCTTCCGAGGAAATTTTCATAAGTTAAACTACTTACCAAAAACTTATTCAAAACTTTACCTTGGTTTCTCAAATAGTTCAAAACAAAGTTATTTCTTGAAAGCTTTCCCTAACAAGGACTTTGTGTTTCAAAAATAGATCCTAAGGGTTAACCTTGGGGTGTTACCTTTGAAAGAGTTATGTTGGTAAAAACCTAATCTCCCTGTTTGGTTTTATCCCCCCTAGTTAAAAGAAAAATCTTCATTTTGTTACAAAGTTTCATTGAAATAATAATATTAATAATGATAATGGAATAAGAAATGATATCAAGCCAATCACCTCAAATACTTTCCTCTTCTTTCTATTGATTTGGGAAGAAAAATTTTGATCCTCATCTCGCACTCCATACTCCAAGCAGTTAAGGTTAGGAGCGTTGAAGATCGTCATGAAGATAAAGTGGTTTCGTTTTAAACAAACTATGCAGATGAACCCTGTGCCCCCTTATGTGTGCTTCCCCGAATAGACGTTGTATTGTTGCAAGATTTCACTTTGGCCCTGCCTCGCCTTCTTGCCCTCAGGCCCTATTTCGATCACGGGAAAAGCTTGCTTTCAAAATTTGTGTGGTTCCGTATCACCTCAGCTTCTGGGGTATACTCTCTTAAAAATTTTAATGGGTTTTAGAGTATCTTATCTCTACGATGTGACACTCATCTCATGCTGTTTCCCCCTCACCTTTTCTGAAAAACCCTACTAGGCCCAATGGATGGAAGCAAGACCACTACCACGGTCAAGAAAGAAGGAAGAATAATAATCGATGCTCGCAATAGCCCCAACCATGTGTACCAACCATCGCATGACTTCACTCTACGAGAAGGACCAAAGAGAGGGTACCATCATGAAAATAATAGCATCCCTGTACTAAGCAAAGGCACTCAGAAGAAGAAAGGCAAGTGTTTCAGATATGGCGACCAAGGACATTATGTGAAGAATTGTCCCATCAAGGGGAAAAACAAGCGAATAATGGATGCCGTCACCATCAGCCTCAACTCCGACGAAGGAGAACCAGTTGCAAAAGCTTTGTCACCAGACCAGGAAGCTACACTGAATAATATATGTAGTGAGTGTGGCAAAGCCGGACATGTCGCACAACACTGCCCTCCACTACGACAACTTGGACAAGGAGCCTGTTTCACCTGTGGACAAACCGGACATTACTACTACAATTGCCCAGTTCCCTACTGTTTATACTGCAAGAAATATCATTATCCGGATGACTGCCTCACAACTCTAATAGCTTGTAGGCGTTGTGGAGAAAGGGGACATGAGAAAAGTCAATGTACAGCTAGCTGCCCCAACTGCGAAGAAGACCACCCGCCAGGAGAATGTCCGACCCAAGCAAGATCACTGCTTTTTCTGCGAAGGACAAGACCACTGCCCCAAGGATTGCTTCATGAGTCCGTTGCTAACCAAGGCAGCTGAGATACAACGAATGAGTCTTCAAGTCGCCATAGGACTCGTTATGCCCGGGGTTAGATAGGGCAACTAATGTTAGATGTCATTTATTTTAAGGGGGGTAGCAAGAGTAGACCAAATGTTGGAAGGCTACTATGGCGTGTAATCACTTTTGGGAGTATCGATATGATGTATGCCTACCCTGGAGATGCAACAGTTTGTGTTTGGCCAAATCAAACCAGAACACAGAGATCCGCAAAGCCAAAAAAAATCTTCTGTAGGTAAGGATTACGAGATGTACCCTTAGCTAAAATCATCAACTTGTCAAAACCCTAGAGTAAGGGCAAGACCCTAGCAAAAGTAAAAGACCACCCTATAAAAATACCCATCGTCACCTCTGCATTCCTAAGGCTCTACCCCCTAAGACACAGACCATTGCTACCCACCTATCAGTGTAAAACTCTACAACCGTATGTCCAGTAGACGATGCAACTACTTCATTCCATGACGAAGTGAAGACCACAATGTCGAAGAACAAGTATTTGAAAGTCTACGACCTACCCAAGAGGACAAGGTTTCTCTCTCCCCTTTTGACTTCTCCAAGTGCTAATCCCAAACTGTGCAGATATTCACCTCCCCGTGAAGCTAAAAGAACTATGCGTCGAGCAACACCTGAAAACCCCATTGCTAGCTAATATAACCCCACCCATTTCCTTTCTATTCTACCGGAATCTCGGGGTCGAGAATCATTAAAGGGGGGTAGGTTTGTAACACCCTGAAAAGTTAAATTTTGGATTATAAAATTTTCTTGCAATAATTGCTGTTGTTTTGATTTAAAATTGATTCTCTTTAAAACTTTTTCCTAATTAAAGAATGGAGAATTCCAATAGGCAAAAGAACTAGAACAATAGAACATAAAATGTTAAGAGGAGAATCGAAAAGATGATCCAATGCCAAAAAGAATTTAATGGATCCTAAATAATGGACTATATATATAGGGTTAAATCTTTACAAAAGCAATGAGGGGGAATAATTGGACAAGTATATATGTAAATATAACTATTGCATAGGAGAAAAGGGAAATAACCAAAAAGGGTTTTACTGAAGAAATATTTGTAGGCAAACCCTCATAAAAATTAGGAGTAAATATATAAATGTGTATATACATATATAAGTATCCTTGTGTATAAAGGAAATGATGAAATAGAAATAAAAATAAAAGAAAAATTTTTTTGGGGCGACTGCCACCCATGGCCAACCGCCCCCCCGCCTTGACCCCGCCTCTGTTTATCTTCCTCGCGCCCTCCCTCGCTCGCTCTCTCCCCGCGCCGCCCCGCCCGCCTCCTCGCGGCCCATCCGTGCCCCCCCGGACCGGAGGTTTCCCCGCCGGACCGGTCCGCCGCCGCCGCCTCGTCCGATCTCGCCTCGTCCGAGCACGCCACCCCTCCTCTACGCTCTGCCACCGCCGCTCCTTTTTTCGCCCGCGGCTCGGCCACCTCACCCCGCCGCTCCACCCTCTCGCCTCCTCGTCTTGCGAAGGCCATCATGCCCCCCCTCTTGCACACTGCCTCGCCGCGCCGACACGACCTCACGGGAGGAGCACTCGGCGCCAGCCCTCCTCGTGCACCTATAAAAGCCACCGAGCGCCCCTTTGTTCTCCCCACGCCTCTAGCTTCCTCTCATGCTTAGGAATTTAGCACTAAACCAACTCCTCGCCGTCGGCCTCGCCTTTCTTCCCCAACCCCGGCGACACCCTCCCCGCCGAATTGCACAGCCATAGCTCGATTCCACTCCTCCCCACCATCTCCGTGACGTCGCCAACCTCTTCCGGTCTTCTCCGAGCCGGTGGTGGTCGTGCCGTCGTCGGAGCTTCTCCCCGCCGCCGCCGCACGCCGCCACCGCCACCGTGCCCCCTGCCCCACCGGCTCCTCCATCGGCTTCACCGCAGACCGGGACGAGTTTTAGCCCTCACCGGCACCTCTCCGCCGACCACCGCCGCCACCGCCCAACCCCACCTCGGCCTCCTCTCGCCCCCCTCTAGGCGATACCTCAAAAGGTATTTGCCCTTAAGGGGTAGGCAAAGCCTCCCCACCCACCGGTTAACGCGACCGATTCTCTTTCCCCGAACTCCCGTGGCTGCTCGAGCCTCCGCTCCATGACCGACAGGTTGAGTTTTCTGCGTTTATTTCACCGACAGTGGGCCACTTTGTCACCGCAGCTGGGCTCAGGCCTGGCGACAAGCGGCCCCACCGGTCGAGGCACGAAAGAAAACTAATAAAGAAAATAAAATAGGGAATATGACATGTGGGCCCTTTGTCGAAATTTAATAATTTAGGATTTATCGAATCGAGATTTTTAAATTGGCATAACTTATTCATTTTAACTCCAAATTGAATGAAACAAATTTCTAAATTCATTTAAATTCAATATCTGTCCAGTGAAACCAAAGTCATAATTTTAGAACTCATTTGAATTTGGAAAATAATTTAGAGTAGCTAATAAAATTTAAATAGGATGCAAAATAGATTATGGGATGTTTAAAATGGAATTAGCTGTCACAAAGATTAATGTGCCCTTAGTGTTTGTTTTAAAAATCTAAATTAGTTAAAAGCATTAGTAAAGAAAAATGACTTTTGGTTAAAAATCCAAATTTAGTGTAGATACCCTTAATTGTAAAATAGAATATATGCATATAACATTTAACACCACTGTCAATAAATCTTGATGAATAAATTTAGAACTGAAAAATAAAGTTAAGCCTAATAATAACTAAGGTGAAGATAAAGTAGTAATGAGGTCATTAAATAAATATTAGGCCTACTAATAATGAACATAAATTCAAATAACAAAACTAAATTGATTTCATTTGGGTGTATGTGGACCTTTTGAGTTATTTGCCTTTATTCGTGTTCAGTCGTTTAGCACGAAATTAGAAGTTGGAATCCTGAAGAATCGAAGGATCCCGTGTGATCAGGAGCAAAGCGAAGATCAAAGACCAAAAGCTCAGAACCAACAAACGAGAAAACGTAGTGTGAGCTCAAGACCGCGGTGAACCGCGCCAGGCGAGTCAATACTTTGATCATGTTGAACCTATCTTTTTGCAAAATTACTTTCGTTTAAATTATCAAATTGCATGCTGTTATTTTATGTACAAATACATGCTTAGTTCAAGATTCTAGTTATACGCCCATTGTTTGCCTTGATTAATATTACACCCCCTTGTTGAATATTTGAATATGTGATCCTTGTCGCCCTAGCGAAATTATGATAGTAACCTTTTGAAAATAAGTCCGTAATTTATTACGCCATGCGTAGTGTTGCATAGATATTCATGGGCGTGAAAACGCCCAAGCATCGCTTTTAATCATGAGAAAATTTGGTTGGGCAGTCATGGTGGGAATGACTGGAGAAATGTTTGGAACTATTATTTTATGCTCCCAAAAACCTCTACTTGCTTGAATATCTGGGCGAATGGTTCGATGGTGTGTGAGTGAATGGTGCAGTGGAGGCACAAAGTGGGTTGTGGTAGAATCGCCCAGATACCACTAAGGACTGAATCTTGTCATGATCTCCCACGTAAACAAAGTGCAACCACAAGTCTCAGAAAGTACAACTTGGCTAAGTAGTTGTATCGAAACTCCTGGACTCATCTCACTGGTAGTGGATTGAAGTGGATAAGCAAGGGCAAGGGGAGGCCTAAAGGGACACCAAGGGGAGGGTGAAGTTTTCCAGCTGTTCTAAGCGTTGCGGGAAGTGGAGCCCTGCGTTAGTAAGCGTGGAGAACATCCGTGCATAGATGGGACCCACCGCAAGTGGGAGAAGCCCATAAGGTGAGATGATAAAGGAACTAGATACTCGAGCATCACCGTGATGGTGCGCTCAACCACATGACTAAGAAATCGTGTGGGGCAAAGAGTTGATTGTCTCTTGTGGTGAAAGTGTACAAACTCTGCAGAGTCAAAACTATTCGAATAGCCGTGCCCACGGTCAAGGCGGACATGGGAAACTTAACCGGATATAGTTCTGTTTCAAAATGATTTGTGGGTGGGAATGGAAAAGTGAAGGGCAGTGCAAGGCCCTGGTTTGTGTTGTCCTGGGTGTCGCCCCAGTGATAAGTTAAGCGGCTATAACGCTGAAGGATTAAGCATATGGTGCAGATGCCATGTAACGGTGGATGGAATCTGAATCGCTACTGTTATTGCATTCTCATATATATTACGTTTTGTTCAAACTGCTAAGTCTCAGGAGGTTTTCTATGTATTATATTTCAAAAGCTAAACAATGATAAAACTTCGCTTACAAAGTAAAGTGATAGGAAGATAAATAGAGTCGTAGGAAGAGTGGATATTTGTTGTGGTAAATACATAACGATGATTGGTGGATTCATGCCGATTATAAAAAGAGAATATTAGAGAGGGGTTTAGGAGAAATAAATCGGTGGAGTCTATATGAATGGATGGGTTAGAAAGATGATTTAAATGATTTTTGGAAGATTAGAATGTGCAAAAGAAATTGTTGGATTACGACACTAATATAAATTCTTGAGAGATGTTAGTAATAATGTGATTGATAGGATTTGATTAAAATACTGGAAGAATGAATTGAATTTTTGGGTATATCGGAGGAATAATAATATTTACCGGAGTATAATCTGGATCAATGATTTTGGAGAATTAGAAGAGTGTAAAGGCAACTGTTGGATTTAATGGGATTAACAGGGATTGATCTAGATAGATGATTTGAATTTGAGGAAATTTGGAGATACGATAATTGAAGCATAAACTAGATTAACGATATTCTTGGTGCAGAAGTATTGATGAAATAGTTAGAGATAAATAATGAAAATAAGGATGATTATGGAAAGAACAATTTATGGTTTTGGATCATTAGCGAAAGGATTGATTTGTTAGAAAATTACGATATGAATGATGTCTGTGGATTAAAAAGTAATCCTATTAGGGAATCATTGGAATTAAGAATTAGGGAGTTGGTGAATATTGATTACAAGATTGGACTAGTATGAATGCGGAATACGTGAAGACATTGGTGGATTCAAAATGAATGTATATATATATATATAAAGGGTTTGATCGGTGGATTAGCTAAAGGATGTCACTCATTGGTTGGAGTCTTAGACGACATTTAGTAAGAAAATTTTGTCTTTGGGGAATTAAGTCAATTATGGCTTTTGGGGGAGTGAGTCAATTTGACAATCGCCGTGGGAAGTTTTAGGTAGCGATAATAACACTATGGTTTAATAATAACAATGCTACCAAAAGCGTTTCGGCAAATAAAACAACCCGAGCCTTTCCTTTGATAAGCCATGCATACTATATATTTGCATTCGTGTATTGGCTTGCGAACACGGTGGTTAGTGTGCTCACACTCGCTCTCATAACAAAATCCGAATCAGAATCGATCACTACGCATCAGCAATACTTGGGTCTTGAAGGCAAAGAAGGTGAAGACGTCAAGGGCTAGGTCGCGAACCTCCGGTTGGTACGCTGTGGGCATGTCACGAAGGTCCCACCAGATGCTTCGTTCTTCCGCTGCAATTTTCGGTTCGGCCTAATCGGCCCATGAGTAAGTTTACTATTTTATTTATGCTTCCGCATGGTATGTATTTGATATTCATTTTCTGTAACTGTGAGCACTATCTACTGATCCAGGGAATAATGCATTAAATCACAGGAGATTTCGGATTGAAAAATCCGGGTCTGACACTCACCGTGCCCTGACCGTTCTTCCTCTCCTCCATGTATTGTATCGGCCTCGTCACGAGCAACTTCCTTCTCCTGACCAACAAGCTGGGTGCTCGAGCTACTCACACCTCCCGGATGATAGCCGTCGGCACGACCTTGTACAACTTCTATTGGGCATGGTTGCACAAGCATTACGCACTTGTATCCACGGTGTTGGCACCCTTGCACAAACCCCTTCCACGCAACAATGTGCATCAATATTCTCAACTCCCATCTAATATCCGTAGGAGACCGACTCCAAAGCCCTTGTATGATGATGCTGCACACCTCAGGGTCCAAGGAGAAACTATGAGTGAGCCAGTACATCACATCTACAATTCGAGCATTCTCGCCGTCTGGGTGTACCAAAGTGGCTTACGCAAAACTACTCAAGTTAACACCATTCGGACCTTCACGAACGGTGCCAACACCGTAATGCATTTTCAATGTAGTGGGTATCGGCATTACTGATGTTTGCCTGCACATATTTTCAATGTTGCAACTAGTCAAATCGTATCACACATTATGGAAGTCTTGATGTATCAGTAATTTACATTTCAATCACCATTCGCCTATAACAACCAACTATACTACCCTAATAGCATTAACTCCCTACCGCAGATCGTGCACCGATGCGCTCTTGTCTCATTGCTCGAGATCTCCTACCATAAATAATTTCTAATGGGTTTCGATAATTTATATGACATACTGATTTAAATGCTAATATACCAGTTATAACGGTACATATGAATTTTTAATGTACTAATGACATTACATTTATTTGTAATTAATCATAAATGTTACATATTATTGTTTTGTACAAAAAAAAATTTAATTCTTACAAAAATATTGGCTGATTTTTTAATAACTAAAAATTTCTACAGAGGCTTAATTTGTACGTAACATTGACTACATTTTCGCAACTACAATTTCATACGGATGCTAATTTGTGTGGATGCTAATTTTCTACAACTATGTTTACTAAATTTTCACAACTATAGGTTTCTACGACTACTAATTTTTTTATAACTATGTTGACTAAATTTTTTATACCAAAGTTGTACTATTCTTTTCTATAGCTACAATTTTATACAAATACTAACACTACCTAAACTATCTACTTCATATAAAAAATATTGACTACAACATATAAAAATTTTTACCTAACAGAAATAGCAGAACCCCTCCTTCCTCTCCTCTCCTCTCTTTTTTCTTTCCTCACCTCTTCTCTTCTCTTCTTTCTTTCCCTCGCTTCGCATTCACCGCACGATGTCGGTAACGGGAGCTCGGCCTCTGGCTGATTTATATGCACCTCCAATCGCCAAAGGGTTAGGAGACTAGAATTATAGTCGTCAAACCGTTGGATGAGTGAAAGAAGACATCTAACGGTTCGATTTAATGCAATTATGTCGCTCAACGCCCACGGATTGCTTGTGTGTCGCACGTCCGTTGGGCGATAGATTCCAATCGCCCAACGGTTTGACGACTAGAAGCCATTTCTGTAAAAAAAAATGTTAGCGCAGGTATATTTGTGTTATTTCTAATAAAATAAGGATTATTTTAAAAAATTCGTGGTACTCGTGTGTTGCCCTCGCTTGGGCTGGGCCAAGGGCTGCTACCGCCTTCCTTTATCCGTTCGCTTGGGCCGTGGAACCATGGTCCCATTGGCTGTCCAGACTTGCCTAGAGTAGTGGCATGCACCAAGAAATTGATCCGCCGTTTCCATTTTCTGCTGGCATAAACCGGCAGATCATGCTGTGCGGTCAATTCCATATGGCCAAGCTGTCTGCAGTAAGTATTATCCTTTGGAGTGCCAACCACAAGAAAAAAACTCTGCTTGTTTTCCAATTTGGCTTCCCAAATTGCCTGCGTGTTGAAACTGGAGTATGCAGCGTGGAATTGAGCTTAATAGGTCGACTTTTAGGAGTATTCCCCATATGGTGCCCACGTCCAGACTAGCTAGATCATCCGGTTCTTCTGTTAAATGAAAATTTCGCAGTTCGTTGTTGAGTGTTACCACTTACCAGCTCTTGGAGTTGATTTGAGTTTGAAATCTTGGCAATCCCACGCAGCCATCTGTTTTCTTGCACTTGTTCTCTCGCTGTCCCTTTCTGCCTATGGATTAGATTGAACAGGTTTGAAGCTATGTTGCTAGGAGCCTCTCCCTGAAGCCATTGGAATATAAAAAATGCGCTTTACGTCCGTCACCATTCACCAATGCTAACATCAGTTGTTGTTTGGAAGAGGCTTCAATTTAGTTCATCACAAGTCACCTGCATGCGCACCCAAGGTCGGTCTGTCTCCTGCCATTCCAACCACAGCCACGTACCACGGTCGAAGAGCTAGCTCTGCTGAAAGCCTCAAGGCTTTTTTTTCTCGGCGAGCAAACTCTGATCCAGTTGACTAGACAGTGTCCTTCCTCCCTTCGCCTCTTCCATCCCTGTCCATAACGAGCTTCTTCGTGTTCTATTTATCTTTTTTAGGGCCCCTTTTTCAGGGCAAAGACTGTCAGAATTAGGGCCCCTTTTTTTAGCACTAAATTTGTCAGGAAGTATGTCAGAATCAGGGAAAACGATGTCGTCTTAGAAAAAGTTTCGGACCTCTCCAAGAAATCCGAAATTAGGAAATTTGAAATTTTGGATTTTTTCAAAAATTTCGGCTGACAAATTCAAGCAAGCGGTTTGAATTCAATAAATACGATTATATGAAAACACTGAAATCTCGGCAAAATATTCAAAGTCCCAGTCAAATTTCGAAAAAAATGTAAAATGGATCGAATTTTTTGATCGAAGTGGGTTTTTCTCGAAGAGGGATGAGATAACTGAAATTCACCAAATTTCGTGAAATTTTGTCCGAAATTGTTTCCCCTTCGACGGAACCGAGTTAACAATGGTAAGCCTGCCCACCTTTCCATCCCGATAACTTGCCATAGACATTGTCAATTAGCGGTTGCACGTCTGTATTCCACAGCTTCGGGATGTGCAGAAAGTAACCCAAGGTATTTGCAAGGTCAAGATGATCACATCGGATAGGACGGATGGTGCTTTGTCTCCGTGTTTGTTGCCAACCATCTCTAACACCGGAGACAACTCAAAATTCTAATTTGACGAGGCAGCAACGCTGGCGAGCTGGAGGTCATGGTGTTCACTCGTGGGGCTCATGTGCTCACCGGAGGCGGCAACGCTCTTGAACTGGCTAGAGATGGGAGGTGCACGGATATTTAAGCATATCAAAAATTTAAAACTTTGCTGCAATCACGTATTTTTAGTTGTGAAGTGTTGTACAGAGTTTCTGTAATAAAATTGTGATATATATACGAATTTAGCTTTTTTTTCAGTTACACTGTAGCAGCAATCAATCTTGAAATGGCAAATGGTGGCTAACTTTGCAATCACAACTATGCGATTTGACAAGGATCACTTGGGATTCGTCGGCCGCTGTGGCCCTGCCCCCATGTATCGCACCATCCGCCGACCACATTCCTCGCCCGCTCCTCCACCGCTCTTTCCCTCCCACATGGCCGCATCTCCTCCTCGCCTATTTCCTTCCTTCTCCGGCAAGATCGTACCTGTAGACCTCTGCGCGGCGGATGCATCTCCCCTCGATCGCTCGTGCTGCGAGCACTGCCCAACGGTATTTGGCGGGTATTGCTTCCTTCTTCTCAAATCCGCTCCTTTGTTCCCCTTTTTTTGGCGGTTTGTCTGTCAAGTGTGCTGTGTGATGATTCCCTACTTGATTTATCTTTTGACATCTTACTGCTTGCGGTCATATTTGCAGATTTGCTTCTCTCCAGAAAATGATTGGCTACTAACACCGTTGTGAGAACAACGGTAGTACCGTATGCTACAAACGAAGAACAACAGACGCAGAATCTACGCAAAATCCAAAATACTCAAGATTTGCTGCTCTTCTCGGGTCAATTTCAACAGGACATCATCCTAAACATCATATTGACCTCATTGAGAAGAAATCACAGACAAAGATCAAATAATCAAAGGAAAATCGGATTTCTTGGAAAACCTTAGCAGGAGAGATCAAAATCCGAAATTTACAAGATTCTTGGATTCTTGGCTTGGGAAACTTTAAGGATAGCAAAGAAACAATCTCAGAAGAATAAGCCAAGAACCAATTTCAAGATACCACTAGAAAATCAAGAGGGCACTTGAGCTCTGCCTCTCAACCCTAGAAAACCGAGCACATGCAGCCCGATCCGGGAAAAGGAGACTTGATGATTCTTCCTTCCGATTTTGAAAATGGGATGCTCAGGTGATCTTGATAATCTCCCTAGTTCATAGCATCAACAAACAACAACTCGAAATCAAGAAATCATCAAAAGATGGAAGAAGGAAGAAAACTCCAGAAAAACAGGGAATGAAAAGAGCAACTCAAAATCATCTCAAATCAAGATTTTTCACACAGACAAATAGAGATGAATGTTCACAAGATTTGTACAACCAATTCATTCCAAGATACGTCCCCACACGCATGTACATTCGGAAGAGGAAGAAGAAATCAAGAACACACCTAATTCACAAAGAGAGGGGGAAGGGCAGAGCAACAACTGCTCTTATTCCACCAACTCCTCAACAACCCAAAAGAAACAGGGAAAGACTCACACAACACATGGAGAGAAAAGAAACCATAACTCTCACTTTCTCCACATGTCTCTCCCTCTCCTTTTATAGTGTCCGCTAATGGGTTCACAACAACACTTTACTCATTAGTGCCACCAACCCTATTGCTTTATCCACCAACTCGAACCGAATCCGCTTCCGCTTTTGCAGTTTTGCGTTTTTCCCAAAACGCCCCTGCTGCACCTTCCAGGAAGCTTCCTCGCTCCTTGCTGTGTACACCTCGCAACCACCTCGAGTCTGCGCTATCTTCAGCACCTCCCGACTGTTCTAACCTCAGCACCGCCTGTGCCTAGTCCGGTCATCTCGTGCCTCGCCACGACTCCGCCTCGATGTGCTGCAACCACCACAGATAAGAAACACATCACATAGCACCGCTCGAGATGATGGAATTACCATATGCAATAGTCTCAAAACCAAACAAATCAAACTCAAGTTTTATGCGCCATCGCTGCTAATCACAAGACACGCTGTAGTATCGCTTCCCAAAGCGGTAGTACCGCCGTGCAAACGATTTGTAGTTCCAAGACAATGAATTTCGAAACAAAGAAGAAGACAACAAAGAAGTGATCCATTTCACAAACTTTTCAAAGCATACGTGTCAATTACTCATCACAAGCATGGGAGTACCTCTCATATGGTCTCTCAATCTCCCCCTTGATGAGTATATTGACAAACACCGAAAAAGCATATAAATTTGAGTTTGAAAGTCAACCATGGTCTAAAGAAATACAAAGAGGCTTATGACCATGTTGATAAAGAGAATGCTAAGTCAACCATGGTCCAAAGAAATGCAAAGAGGCTTATGACCATGTTGACAAAGCGAATGCTAGAGCAAAAACTAGAAATAGCAAGTTTTCCTCAAAATGCTCTAGAAAATCTCATGAACTATCTTTTTCTTCAATATTCTCCTCCTTTTGGCAATAATACCATCAAGAATGTGAGGAGGAAAATAAGTCATGTTTTAGATGAAATGGCTATATTTTATTCAAGTTAAGCATTAAAGCCATGAAGATTATCCAAAATAACTTGTGAAGTATTACACCAAGCCATAACACCATAGAATGCTATCTAGATCATAACAATGTGTGTATAGACAAGTTAAGCCAAATAAGTCATAATCTGAAATTTGATCGAATTTCTTAGCATGTCAAGTTATCCAAGATTATAGTCTAGCTAAAGGTATCCAAAGATGACGCAAGTCATGTCAATTATTCTAAGTGGAACCAAGAAGCTAGAATTGAGCCAACTTAGAGTGCTACAAGTTCAAGAATGAAAACATTTGTTCAAGTACTTGTTCTTGTTGTAATTAAGCAACTTTAGCATAGTTGACTTGTTTTTCCTTTAGAAACTCATGATTGTTTCCAACCAGATTTTTGTTAAGTCATGTGCTAGATCTCAAGCCTTATGCGACCATTCCAAACTCGAAGCTTAAGGAAATGATCTTGGTCATCCAAAACTCCCCTGAGTTCATGCCAAGTGCAATGGCAAGCAGTCTCATGAGAAAGAATTGGTGAGATCAGTTTTTTCGCACAAAAGATATTATTTTTGCTTATGTTGAATTTAGTTCAAGAACAATGAGTTAAAAACTAACTCATGCTTCATAAAAGAACTAGCATAGCTCACTCTAAGGCTCAATAAAGATTCAAGACTCAACTTAGCCTATTTGACATGGCTTGAATCATAAGAGGATAACTAAAGACATACTAGTCTCATGAGCTATCATGATATGAATTAATTCAAGTTGTACATTTTAATCAACTTATCATGACAAAGACTAGTCTATATATAAAGTCATGATAAATCTAGCAAGTAAACACATATCATGGCAAGATGTAATGCATTGTAAACATGTCATAACATGATAATAATCAAGGCTCCATGTAGTTATATTACAATGCAATATGAAATGCAAGAAAATCTAGCTCCCCCTCAACATGTGAAACATTTTTAGTTCAAGTAGAGTTATGTCAATATTAAGATCCAGAAAATCCCAAATATACTCCCCTGAACCAAAGCAACAAATACGAGAAGCTGGCAAAGAAATCAGAAGGCAATCCTTAAAGCATAGACAAGATATAGAGAAGACTATGGCTCAGACTGACTCTCATCTACCCCATATAAATCTAGGTCTAATAGCTGGTCTACTAACACACTAGGGAGTAAACACGTTCCCTGTTTACCCGAGGGTGGCCCGACCCTCGCTAGATCGCAAGAAGTGAGTGAACTCCACCTAGTGAGAAGAGAAGTAACTAGAAGCAGTAACCTAGAGATACAAGATGAGAGGAAGCAATCTAAGCGACTAAGCAATAGAATCACTCTGGTCTATGCTAGAAGGACTAACCCAAATGCATCCCCACGAAATGCAACAGAAAGGAGCAAGAGCATAATAAATAGGATAAACCATGAAGCACAGCAGTCCATAAGGATAAACCACCCCAAGCTCTCCCTACAAGGCTGAAAACCTAGAGCTATCCAAATGCTTGGTAAAGATATCAGCCAACTGGTGGTCACTCTCCACAAACTGGAGCACTATGTCACCTTTCTCTACATGGTCTCTAAGGAAATGGAATCTGATATCAATGTGCTTGGTCCGAGAATGTTGCACTGGGTTTTTGGCAATGTTAATGGCAGAAGTGTTATCACAAAGAAGTGGAACACTGTCTATAACTAACGCAAAGTCCCGTAGGGTCGAAGCCATCCAAAGTACCTCGCTGCAGCAACTGGCGGCAGCAATGTACTCTGCCTCTGCGGTGGACTGTGCAACACCAGACTGCTTCCTAGAAGACCAAGAAACGAGAGAAGTGCCAATGAATTGGCAGGTGCCAGAAGTGCTCTCCTATCTATCCTACAGCCAGCAAAGTTTGCGTCGAAGTAGGCTCTAAGGGAAAGACAGGAAGAGGAAAAGTACCAGATACCATAGTCTATAGTAGCTCGAAGGTACCGAAAGATGCGCTTCATCGCCTGGCGGTCAGACACGCGAGGAGAAACCTGAAAATGAGCACACAGACACACTGAGAAGTGTATGTCTGGTCTCGAGGCAGTGAGGTATAAGAGGGAGCCAATCATGCTGTGATACTCCTTCTGATCAATTGGCTCGCCATCCTTATCTGGATCCAGTGTAGCTAAAGTGGGCATAGGAGTTGACACTGGCTTGCCATCGCTCATGTCAAAGCGTCTCAGGAGGTCATGAGTATACTTGCCCTGATGCAAGAAGGTACCCTCCTGAGTCTGCTTGATCTGGAAACCAAGGAAGAAGCTCAACTCGCCCATCATGCTCATCTCAAACTCTGTACTCATGGCATCGGAGAATTGAGAGACAAGAGCATGAGAGGAGCCGTCAAAGATGATATCATCCACATAAATCTAGACGAGTAGAAGGTCATTGCCATGCTTACGAATGAACAAGGTCTTGTCTACCTTACCCATCTCAAACCCATGACTCAACAGATAGGACTTAAGCCTCTCATACCAAGCTCTAGGGGCTTGCTTAAGTCCATACAGGGCTTTGGAAAGCTTGAAGACATGGTTTGGGTATTTGGGGTTCTCGAAACCTGGAGGCTGCCTAACATAGACCTCTTCCTCAATATACCCATTGAGGAAGGCACTCTTGACATCCATCTGGTAAAGCTTGAAACCCTTAAAAGCCGCAAAAGCAAGCAGGATTCTAATCATCTCAAGTCTAGCTATAGGGGCTAAGGTCTCCTCGAAATCTAGACCCTCGAAGTCTAGCCTTGTTTCGAATGATTACCCCATCCTTACTCTGCTTGTTCTTGAACACCCACTTAGTAGCAATGACATTGTGACCTCGAGGAGGCTCAACAAGCGACCAGACCTTGTTTCTCGTGAAATTTTCTAACTCCTCATGCATGGCATTGACCCAAGACTCATCAGAAAGTGCATGGTCAACATCTTTGCGCTCGAAAAAGACAATAAAGGCAGAGTAGAGACAGAAGAGCGACAAGCCAGATTTTGAGCGAGTGACGCGCTCAAAGAGATCTCCTATCATCTACTCTGAAGGATGGTCTTTTTGGATATGTCGGGGAGGTTCTGGATGAGAAGAAGAAGTGGCATATACCTCATGGGCTGACGAGGTAGGAATAGAGCCACTAGCTCCAGAAGATGCGGAAGGAATGGGCTGATCTCCCTGAGGTACTGTGGAAGAAGGAGGCTCCTCAGGGGGAGGAAGAACTGGATCAGGTATACAACCCTCATCTCCATCCTCCTCATCATCCACAAAGATGGTCTCGGACTGCTCTAAAGAACCTGAGATATCGGGCCTAGTCCCGGACCGGCCTCATCAAGGTCACCTCTGAGTTTCTACCATTTTACTAGACTCGCAGCCTGCACCATATAGGCCGCGAAGAAGTCGAGTAGCCTAGAAAGATACCATCACAAGAGCGTGACTCGAACTTGTCTAGGTTCCCGGACTTCAAGATAAAACACTTGCATCCAAACACACGGAAGTGAGATACACTGGGATTTCACCCATATCTCAACTCATAATAGGTGCGATGCAAGTGTGCCATGAGGAAAACTCTGTTGGAAACATGGCACACGGTGGCTATAGCCTCAGCCCAAAACTTCCTCGGTGTAGAGTACTCATCGAGCATCGCCCCGCCATCTCGACCAAGGTCTGTTCTTCCTCTCCACTACGCCATTCTGCTGAGGGATGTATGGAGAAGAGAACTGGTGCTCTACACCGGTCTCACCGCAAAACCTCTCAAAGTAGAAATTCTTGAACTCCGTGCCATTATCAGTGCGGATCGCTCATAAGGCACATGGGAGCTCAACAGAAAGCCTACCGAGCAAACCCCGAAAATGGGTAAATTTCTCATCCTTCGAGGCTAAGAAAAACACCCAAGAGTACCTTGAGAAGTCATCGACCACGACAAGAACATACCACTTCCCTCCTCACGATCGCACTCTAGCCGGTCCAACTGTGTCCATATGGAGCGGTGTCACGGTGCATCGGTCATAGTCACTTGGTGTGGGAGGATGAGAGGCAAGAACCATCTTGCCGTGCCGGCAAGGAGCACAAACTAGATCTTTGACCATCTTGAGTTTGGGCAAACTACAAATGAGATCATGGCCGCTAACTCGAATGAAATGGTCAAATCCAATATGACCAAGTCTTCTATGCCAGAAGGTAAGGTCACGGGACTCAGAAGCAACTAAACACCTGAGAGAATCACCAGAAGACTCAACAAGATCAGTACGAAAGATTCTCCCATATCTAGAAATACCGCAAACCAGACTCCCCGAAGAATCAAGAATTTTGCAAGCATTTTTCTTAAAGCTCACCTCGAAACTATCATCGATAAGCTGGGAAACTGAAAGCAAATTATATTGCAGCTTACTCACTAAGGTAACATCTTTTAAAATGAATGAATCATTAACGCGCACTGTACCTTTAGCGATGACACACCCAGAAGAGGCATCTCCGAAGGTGATCGTCTCATCACCTGGAGCTCAGGCTAGGGAAGAGAACCAATGAGAATCTCCGGTCATGTGTCGAGAACACCCGGAGTTTACGAGCCAAACCTCTCCCTTCCCTGCCCGGCGAACCTCATTGGTGTCGGTGTAGAGGTCGTCGTCGCTGACGTCAATCTCGTTGGCCATGAAGCATATGCCGAAGAAGTCCTTGGGTTCTTGATCGTCCTTCCCATCGTCGTCACTCCACCCCTCCACATCATTGAGGTCGATGTCGTCGAAGGCGGTGAGGACGCGATGGAAAAGCTTATTGGCCTTCCCAAGGTTGCGGAACTTCTTTTCTTTTCCTTGGCCGCGAATTGGAGGCTTCTTGTTGCGGTTCTTGTCGATGTAGTCGTTCCTACTCGAACCGCCATAGTTGATCTTGCCCTTCTCCAGTTTGAGGCAGTTTGCCCGAATGTGGTTGGGGCCATCACACTCGAAACAGATAATCGACCCACTCCTCTTCCTATCCCTCACTCTTTTGTAGGCGTGGGAGAACTTTCTGGCTAGAAGTGCTAACTTGTCCTCTGGTAGCTGCTCTATTTAATCATCAGTTACATCACAGAGAGCAGCAAGGGAAAAACTAGTAGCACTATCGGAGAAAACACCCGAAGCAGGACTGGGATCAGTGACTAGAGCCATCGACTGCGACTTCGACCTACGAGAGACTATGTCAATCTCGTGAGTCTTGAGGCATGAGTACAACGCGTCAAGAGTCAGGGTCGAAAGATCGATCAAGTCCTTTATAGTGGTCACCTTCATCTACCAAACACGTAGGTCCAGAGTCGCGAGTATCTGTTGAGCGTTATCCGAGTCGAGGGACTCTCCAGCGAGCATTTCAAACTTGTTGTAATCTCGCTTGAATTTGCAATATTCTTTGATTCTTGGCTTAGCAAACTTTGAAGATAGCAAGGAAATGATCTCAGAGGAGTTAGCCAAGCTCCAATTTCATGTTTCCTCTAGAAAATCAAATGGGCACTCATCCCCTGACTCTTAACCCTAGAAAAGAACAGCACGAATAGGAAACGGTGCGCAAGATCTGAGAGAGGAGGAGAAATCTAGATTATTCCTTGTAATCTCGAAAATGGAATGCTTAAGTGATCTCGAGAAACTTCCTAGTTCAAAGCATAAATATTTAGCAACTAGAATCTCAAGAGATCAAGCAAAACAGGAAGAAAACCAAAAAAGGTGTGAAGAACAGAGGGCAGTCAGATGGCTCAAAACTTCTCAAAAACAAGATTTCTCAGATTGATTGAGAGGGATGAAAGATTACAAGAGTTGCTACAACCAGTTCATCCCAATCTACGGCCCGATACGCGATTGAGAAATCAAGAACTCAAGAACACACTCTCTCAAACATGAAGGACAGAGAAGAACAACCTCTGTCTGCTCTCCCACCAACTCACCAACAACCCAAAAGAAAAAGAAAAAGGTTTACACAACACATGGAGAGAAAAGAAACCCTAACTCTCACTTTCCTCCCATGCCTCTCCCTCTCCTTTTATAATCTCCACTAATGGGTTCACAAACACACTTTACCCATTAGTGCCAACAACTCTTTTGCGTTATCCACTAACTCGAACCGAATCCGCTTCCGCTTTTGCAGTCTTGCGCTTTTCCCAAAACGCTCCTGCTGCACCTTCCGGGAAGCTTCCTCGTTCCTTGCTGTGCACGCCTCGCAACCACTTCGAGTCCACGCCGTCTTCAGCACATCCTGACCGCTCCAACCTCAGCACCACCTGTGCCTAGTCCGGTCATCCTGTGCCTCACCACAACTCCACCTCAATGTCCTGCAGCCATCACAGACAAGAAAACACATCACATAGCACCGCTCGAGATAATGGAATAAACACTTGCACTAGTCGCAAACTCACACACTAACCACTCGAACCAAACTCAAACTTTTAGGACACACGCCAATTATTCATCACAAACATGGGAGTACCTCTCACATGGCCTCTCACCTGGCGCCTGCGATTGCTGTCACTGAGGTTGCCAACCCCTTCACGGCCTCACGGGAAGTGCTTGCGTCTACTTGAAGCTCGAGATGAGCTCACACTAATGCATCGCTCCATTAAATTTAGGCTTCTTTGCTAAAAGCGGTGGTTCTCGTCTCCCTGCAACCAAAGCGGGTGGGCGGCTGCGGTTCGAGTCTTTATTGATCGGGTCGCCAGCTCATCTAGTACGGAGGGCCACAGGTTCGAATCCTATCACTGCTAGCTGGTTGTCCGACACTTGCTCCATAAAAAATATCTAAATGTTGCAAAACTTTCTTACAACTGTATATTGGTTGTGGTGTTGCCGACAATCAAGCACTTAAGCACAAAAACAAGATAACACAAGAAATAGTGCTTAGAATCCTATCTTAACTTTATCGATGGTGGGATGTGGTTAAAAAAGATAGTCCCTTACTCCCTCCTTATATATGTCTAGAAGGTGTGCCATGACAATAGAATAAGCAATATGAGATCAAACTAATCTATCATACCTAACGGGTCTGATTTAGGTAAATTGTCCACATATATTATGATAATATATAACACTTTCTTTTACCTTTTATTTTGGAAGGGCCAAAATTTTCATTTTCACGTGATCAAACTCATAATTGATCCTTGTGGAATGGTAAACACGCCTTCCTCCTTTGTAGAGGCAATAGATGTAATTAGCACTTATGAGCGGCAGACATGCAAGATAAAAAAAACTCCCACACCAAATATGCAAACCACTCACCTAAATGTTTTTGTTTTTGTAATAGCGCCAGAAACATTTGATTCCTTGAAACAATAAACTGATTGGCACATACCATTGAACTTGATGATATGCAATTAAGGATCTCTCGGTTACATTTCAAAGATGCCATATCTTTTTTGTTCAATTTTATCTTGTGGTCTATACACTTGTTACTACTACGCAATTGTTTTACAAAACAAACAATTTTGATTTTGTGAAATTGTGTATTTAGACCTTTTTACTTGATACAAGTGACTTAGCTAATAATAATCTGACATGTTGTGTACATTGTAGACTGGTGTTTTCTGCTTCTCTTGCTCCTGGACCAACTGATGAAACCATCCCGCCCATTCTTGAAGTAGAAAACAAGATAGCACAATGGTAGGTATGATAGATTGATAGCATGTCGAAATTTTATTAACATGTGAATAAGATTGGAACACACCAATCTCAATACTAAAATCACCCATTGTTGAAATAAATACATGTGCACTGTAGAGCATATATCACTCTCCATCGAAGGAGAAGAATTTCATTGCACTTGCGAAGGAAAAAAGGGGGCAGCCGAACATAATATTGGAAACCTGAAGATCTAGCGCGGCAGAGTATTTGATGACATAAATTCTTGCTCCAAGCTATAGCAATTTTGGTTTCTTTCAGAGGCTAAATTAGCTCTGTCGTCTAGCATATCAATTGCAGTGGTGGACTGATGGGTGCCTTGGCTTTGTCCACGTAGCAAAGGTTGCATGTCTTCATTTCTTGGATCAATTTGACATGATTTCAACCTTTTCGATCGCACAGACTGCAATGTCATCTCCACTTGTTTCATAGTAGGCCTCTCTTCGCCTCGAAGTCTTAGACAAATCGCTGCAAGACTGGCAACATCGTTTATCTCTTCCCTTGTTGCTTCCTTGAGAACTTGAGCAGCTCCTAATTCAGCTAGCGGTTTCGTCTTCATCTCCCAAAGGAAGTAGTTCGATAAGTTTTGTTTTAACCCTGATTCACTTGTGAAAACAGGCTCCTTTCTAAGTAGCAACTCTACAAGTACTACTCCAAAACTATAAACATCACTCTTCTCATTTAACTTTCCAGTGTGATAGTATTCTGAATCTAAGTATCCAAATGTGCCCTGTACATTTGTAACAACATGGGTTTGATCGATAGGAACTAACTTGAAGCACCAAAATCGGATACTTTGCTGTATAATTCCCATCCAAGAGTATGTTAGAGGACTTCACATCACGATGAAAGACTGATACCGAAGCTGTTTAGTGGAGGTAATAAAGTGCTCCAGCAGTTTCTACAGAAATTCTCAAGCAATCATCCCAGGACAAAGAAAAGTTGCTACTTTGATTAGCCTTAAGAATTTCAAATAATGAACCATTAGGGATAAAGTCATATACTAGTAGTGGGACCTCAGTCTCAAGGCAACATCCGAAGAGCTTTACGATATTTCAGTGGTTTATTTGTGAGAGGATAGCGACCTCATTGATGAATTGACTAATCTCACCTTGCTCAATGACTTTAGACTTTTTTATGGCCACTACACGTTGGTCAGATAAGATGCCTTTGTACACCATTCCATGCCCTCCACGACCAAGTATTCGTGTAGGGTCAAAATTATTTGTTGCCTTTTCAAGCTCTGCCAAAGAGAAAATCTTGGTTTTGTCATTTGCATTTTCATCTGATGATATCAGTTGTTCTAGGAGAAGGCTTTGGTTCTTTCGGAAATACTTTCTTTGTAGTTGCTTCTGGATGTCTCTTTTCCATCTACGCATAACAAATATTGTACTCAAGACGAGAAGTAGAATGACCAAGCCAACACTAAGCCTGATGGCAATACCTGCAACGATTACACTCATCAGTCATGTATTATTTTCCTCTAAAGAAACCATGTATTATTTTTATATCTAGTTAACTTAACTGCCACCATCTTTGCTTACATATGAGTGGTGTCATATGGGAGACGTGCGGGGGCCCTTCTCCTCGTGGTTACGATAAAGGTAGGATCCCCTCTGATTGTTTGCCTTTACTATTTATTCATCTTATTAAGTTGTTGACATCACACTTATTAATAATATGTGAAGCTCCCATTGCAATTAATTATGCAGCTTTGATGATAACAATATATGTTTTTCCTCTGAAAGCATTTCATCTACCAAATTAAGTACTCCCTGTAGATGTCTGCAAGTTTTCAGTTGAGAAAAAGCAATCTTTCACGAGTTGTGTGAAAGGATCATGTAATGAGACTTTATGGAAACCACAGAAGGGTAGAAACAATGCTAGCATGACCTGTTGATTGAGACAGATAGCATGTTAGTAACATTTTACAAACAGTTAGTACCTAAATATTTACATAACCCAATTTGTCCATTGCACCAACACTTTTTGTGATGCAGATTATAGAAGTAGATACATGTTATGGATAGCATGAATATTAGTACAATGAGATATTAGAAGTCTATTATCAAAGGAAACAAGTGCCCTGTAGTGTACATGGTACTCTGTAAAAAGGAGACATCAGGGGCAAATCACCTTGCTTGGGGATAATAAGATGGGAGTCCACATTTAGAAGTAGATACACACTTGTCTATTTAGAGAACTGTATTTTGATAGCAATTTAGTAGGAAAAAGAAATTGTTACCGTCACAAAAGCTGTTTTCCTCCAAAATTCATGTGAACTTCCAACTTAGCAAATAGCCCATTACCGTGGTAGCCCAACAGATGATACAAACTCCTGCTCCAAGCTATAGTGTTGTAGGCTGTTTCGAGATTCTGAATTAGCACTTTACCCCAAGTTAATCGCCTACGACACGCATCGAGCTTCAGCTCTTGTACATAGTAATGGCTGCATCTCTTCAGCATTTTCTGGATCAACATGGAATGAACCTGACCTTTTTGTCTGCAAGAACTGCAAAGTTATCTCAACTTGCTTCATATTCATAGCAGGTCTCTCTTCACCTTGGAGCCTCAAGCATATCTCCGTAAGAGAGGCAACATTGTTAATCTCTTCGTCTCACAAACTTGAGCAGCAACTATCTCTTTGATTGGCCCCACCTTTGAAAGAACGGCACCGCTAAAGTTTGATATGTAACAACAAACAGTGCAACAATTTGCAAATACAACATGCTCAGAAGTATTTTCCATAAACTCCACGAACGATAATCTTTTTTTTTTGCGCTATGGTCGATGACTTTTGATTGTATTTTTTGAAACGGCAAAAATCGATACGGACAACATACATAATTTTAAGTTTGTAAAGTTGTTCCGCTTTTAAGAAACTGTCTCATTTATTATGATTGCCGGAAAAGCGGTAGCCAAAATACAATAAAAACCAAAAGAAGACCAATGTGCAGTAGATTTGATTGTTGGAGACACGAGGATCGAAAGCCTTCAAAACCCAAACTCTATGGGGACCCGTACGAGGCCTCCCGTCAGCTGCTGCTTGGGTTGAAACGGTGCCTTTTTCTGGGCCATCCCTACTCCACTGCACGCTTTGGGCCACAGGTTTTTTTTATCGTGGACACAGTGAGCGTAATTAGGTCTCCGCTGAAAACTGCTACGGTTCTCACTTCTCTCCAGTCACTGCCGATTGGGCTCCTTCTGTTACCGAACGATGGAAGGCTCGGCCCAATACAAGGCGGGCCGAAAGAGTCCACCTCCAATGATCTGTAAAATGGAAATTACAATTGTAGTCCACATCCACCGGTACACATAATATAATCTATAGCAAAATAAAACCTATCTTCTCACAACTAAATTATTGATTATCAAATTTTGCATGACTGTGCGCTAATCATAGGTTGTCTTACACCGGTAGGATTTTAGTTTGGGAATTGCTAGCACTAGTACCTTTGGACGACTCGCACCTATTTATTCTTCAATTCTTATCCAGTCGACTTTTTTTTGGTCTTTTTCAACCACAACTCTCATCTTTCTCTCTTGAGACTTCTCGACAAAATCCGACTGAGCCACCGTCGTTGAGCTATCCACGAGCTATTGCTCAGCGCCCCTTTTCCATGCATAACCAAGCAACCTCCTTTCTCTCCTCACGCTCTCTACATGCACGATTGAGCTCTACCATAGCTGGACATAGCCTCAATGAGCACTGAAAAGAGCTGAGCTCTCCTACCGCCAAACGAGGCGTTTGAGGCCTCAACGAGCACCGCTGAGGCTAACTAAGATCCGTCACCGCTAGGTGTGGTCTGGCCATGTGACCTCATTGCTACTAAAGGCTCCTCCTAGCAATGCCACTCTTATCCAAGGACCAGTGATGTGTCAGTGGTTGTGATGATGTGTTGTGGCCACTTTTCGTCTTCTCTTGTGAGCTTGTTAATTGTTGCAATAGGTAAATTAAGTTGTTGTAACTGTTTTTCTGAATGTTGTAGCCTTATGTATCTCACCTAAAATTGTTTTCAATAAGAAAAATGTTGTTGTAACCATAGATACTATTTGTTGCATCAGTCATATCGATTTATTGCAATTAGAGATTTTTTAATTTTATTGTAGTGGTATTTATCGATGCTGCAATAGATATTTTTTTGATGTTGTATCAGAATTTGTGTCGAATCATAATGTTAGGTTTTCCTTACAATATAAAGTCGTTTTCCTGTAGATGTTTGATTTTTTAGTCCGTTCTATAAGCTTCAACAACGTGGTCTTTTGCAAGCACCTATGGCATCAGAGTGACACTCAAGCTCCACCACTAATACCGATTGCAGCCTCCATGAGCTCCATAGCCACTAGACGCAACCTCTATGGTGCTGTCGTGGTGAGCCGAGCTGTGAGCCTTAGGGTTCTCGTCATTATTCATCATGGCAGCACTTGCGCTCTGGGCCTATTATCCATCTATCTCCTTATCCAGTGGTACACATTCTGCATAGCAAGAGACAGAGTGGAGTCATTGTGCATCCAACTACTGGTGCTGCATCGAATGGTGAAAGAAAACATACGAAACTAGCGTCCGAATAAACATCCGGTAATCCTCATAATCGCCGGCATTACATTTCACTGGACTGTTCTATTCTGATTTAAGCATTTTCGTTTCACCGAACATAGAAGGACTGTGTTCTCGCCTTGGAGCAGAGATCAAAAGAGATCCAACTATGAAATTCGTGTCTTCAATTTTCGTTCAGATACATGCAGTTCGTATTTTGCCTTCGATTTTGAGAATTGTGAAAATAAAGAACGATAAATATACGACATTTCGAAACAAAACTTTAAAAGTACCAAAATGAATTATTGTTCAACAAAAAAGAAGAAAAGTCTGATGGATCAGATTTCTGGCTTGGAATCCTCCTCCGAGAGAAGGATCACAGTTGCGCACAGTATAGTCATAGTCGATCATTTGGGAAAGGATCTTCACTTCCATTCAATTTCTTTTATCACCAAAAAAAATCCAAACCAAGAGAGTAAAATCCAACACAAACGATAGTTCAAACGAACGTAGTGCTGTGAAAGCTAGATGGATCAGATTTCTGGCTTGGAATCCTCCTCCGCAGAGAAGGGATCACATTTGCGCACAGTATAATCATAGTCGATCATCTGGGGAAAGGATCCTCACATCCATCTTAATCAAGAATGCAACCTTAAGAACTTGCAATTCCCATGAACAGACAACGCACGGAACAAGCACATTACGATAACAGACCACAAACAAGTCTAATCGATAAATGGAAACAAAACGCAGAAACGAATCCAAACGCAAAGCAAATTCGTGTTTTTTTATCAGAACCACTGGCTTAGAAGCCTCCTTAAAAGAGAAGAGCTTGCAAAATCGCACAGTACAACCATAGTCGATAATTTGGGGAAAGGATCGTCACCTCAAGACAGCATCAGATTTGCTACCACGAAATCGTAACATCAAAACAAGGAACGAAATAGATGGGAACGAAATCAAGAAGCGAACGAGATAGATCTAATCTAAACGAAACGGAGAAGATACGAATCCGAGATGCACAGAACTCGAAGAACAGCAGCCGCGTAGGAAGAGACTGAACAGGCAGGGAGGCGCGATCTTTATAGGGTCGAGGGTGCACGAGGAGGAAACCCTAGCTCGCATCGGATTGTGATGGACGGAGTAGAAAGGGCCATATAGATGTGTTTGAGTTGGATACGCCCCTGTGCAGCACCAAACCGGCCGCAATATTGAGCAGCAGGTAGCTGGGCATATTCTATATTTTGGGCCCATATCTGTATCGTCCTCCAAGACTTCCCTTTCATTTTTCATTCTGCTGGAATGAGCAGCGTAGCACAAATGCACACTTATCATGTTCCATTGCAGGCTTACAGCCTTCAAGCCTTGCATTTGTGCACAATTCAATACAGAGCAGCGAATAATTGGACAAGTTGCACTGAACTATATATGTCCTGATGTAAGCGCAGCAGGAGCAATGGAGCATAATTGTATTGAAGTCTTGCGTCTCTGATCGTGTAAATTAAACGCACGGGTAATTTTCTGGACACGCGCACAGGAGAAGCATACCCTGTTGAATTTGACAAACATAGAATATAAAAGTATATATTAAGAGAATAGGGTCTTCATTGGGAAATTATATAAATAACCTTCGTCGCTATTTAAAATGACGACAGAAACTCTGTCATCAAACGAATCGACGACAGAATACCACGTCAGTGCCACGGCATTTGCAGCTATTTCAATTGGCAATAGAAGAACCAATCGTCAATTGAAATGGTGACAGAGGCCCTGCACTCTCCGTCTATTTAAGGGTCAAAACCGCCGAAATTACAACAATTCGGTAAAAAGAGAAAGAGGGAGGAGAAGAGAGGAGAGGAGAGTAGATGGGAAGAAGAGAAGATAGGAAGCCACGATAGTTTAGCAAATAAAAGGATTATATGTGTAATTATATTGGGTAGTGGGTAGATGTGTAAATAGTGTGGTTATAGATATGCGTTATTTAGGTAGTTTATGTAGGATAAATTCTTGTAGAATAATTAAATTATCGTAGTCATAAGTTGTAGTGCATCGTTTGTTTTAGAATATTAGATCTACTAGTTAGGTATATTTAGAACATAGAGAGTACAATGTGTAGGACCCATTATTAACTATGTGCGTTAAGGAGTTAGGCTTGAGGGCGAAGCAAAAGGCACTCAAGCAAGATTTGGTGCGCTCAAAGACTCTTACCATAATCTGTCCTACCGCACCAAGTCATACAACAAAGTAATCCTAGGACTCATGTTGATATTCTGGAACAAGCCTTGAAGTGGTTCCTTGGGAAGATGATACTTAAGCGAGCATTCTTCGCTTTTGGTGCATGCATCGATGCATTCAAACACTGTCATCCATTGCTTTGCATGGATGACAACTTCTTGATCGGGAAGTCCAAGCGCCAGATATTGACAACAATCATATTGGATGGCAACAACTAGGTTCTTCTAGTTGCACTTGCATTTGTTGAGAATGAGAATATCGATAGTTGGTTGCAATTTCTAAAGAACATGGAAGCTGGTGACGTGGGCGATCGCGCATGGGTTTGTATCATATATGATCGACATGCCAACTTATTGAAGGCAATTATGCAGTTTGTAGCAAGTGTCATGAGGTAGTTCGGACTACGACATGCGTTCCCAATGGATGTAGGCGACTATGTGGCCGGGTACATTCATGAGTGAGTTGCAAATTCTTGCACTTCCTACTTGATAGCATAGCTTAAGTACGTAATTACTAACCTTTGTATGCTTTGGGTATGTGCAGGCACACGAGGAAAGGTGCCATAGGATGTGCAGGATAGGCCCGGTGTATGGAGCCATATGTCCAGAAGTGGGCATTTGTGTTGCAAGATGTCTACCCGTAGTTCGCTTATGTGACCACTCGACGACAATGACTACATCGAGTGGTACATCACATGCACCGTGATTTAGGTCGTGCATGTCGTGGATGATCCACCGAGGCACGCCGCTTCCACGGCAAACACGCACCCTACCCAACCGGACTCGCTTCCATCGCTCGGTTAGTAACTCATAATTAATTATATTCCATTATGTTGTGGCTCTTGAACCAAACAGAGAAAAGAGGACTAGTAGAGTGAGTATGAGAAATGAATTAGCATGTGCCTCTCTCTCGCCCTGACGCTAATTAATACCCCATAGTGTAGTACTATGCTAGGGTTGTACACGTCTTTTTACACACCTTATTGGGCCTTTGGGCCTCACAGGACAAATGGATCTAGGTAGGGGTCACCTTTACAACAGTAGCCTCTCATGGTAAAGAGCTTCATCTTCTGTAGGACGAAACCATATCACCAGGCCTTTTGGCCACCCTTCGCCCCTTCAGCCTGTTGGACAGCAGGCCCATGGGCTGACTTATGGCGACCACGATTGTCCACTAGTGTTGTAGTAGAGGACACATGCTCACCTTTGGTTGGTATGTCATGCGCTATCGTTTGACGCTTCGGCGCTTCCCGAGACCTAGCCAAAAAAGATATGTGTCTTTAAATCTCGCATGCTCGGCGAAACATCCCACTAATTGCTCCTCTTCCTTCTCTCTCTACGCACTTGTCTTTGTCATTGTCGGTAGCATCTACTATAGCCATCGGTGCGCCTTACCCCATGCTCTCTGGCATACTGCAGCCACTCCGTCACTCCACTAGGATGGGTCGTGGCGATCACCAACGTTCTCGGCACAGCGGTGTCGGTGCCTTCTCTAGTCATGGTGGGTCGTCCGGTCATGGGAGCTCGTCGACGACCGAGATGGAGTACGAGCTAGTGCAGCATGACACGTCGATCGCCAACAACTGGTGAAAGGCAGCGAAGAAGGTGCACAGCGTCTGCATGAACGTGATGTGGCTGACTCTAGCGACTGAAGAGCTAATTTAGTTGCTGGTACATCATGGGAAGATCTCTAACCACGAGGCTGTTCATCTGCCTACCACTGACGAAATGGAGCCCTGGCCAACGGAGTCGAAGGCCGTGGTGTTTGCCATGTACCACATCCCTACGGAGCCTTCACAAGAAGCTCCTTCGATCAGATGGGTTGGAGCTCACGCAGCTAACCCCTAACGCGATCATCGACTGTCCATCTACAGCTGAGCCTTTCGAGTGGAGATAGTGTGCCCGAGCTCGCCATTGTTCTCCTTCCTTCATGATGCCCAATGCCACCAAGAGACTCGACGAGGCGAGTACTCCAACACAGGAAGCATGAACTTTATGCTTCGAATCGCATGTATGAAGTTGTTCCCAGCGAACTCGATGAGGACAAAATGGGAGTCGAGTTGGATGCGGCGCTGGTTCTACCGTTGGGTGGAGGAGAGCAATCGTCTGAAGTGGTCAGGGTGGCTGATGGAATTTAATATGCCTCCGTCGGTGGCGCTCGACCATGAATACAAGAAGCACGCTCGGAGGCTATTCGGGGTTGCCTCTGGTTCAACATATGGGACCTCATGGAGGGGTATTGCATGTTCGATGTTTCACCGTTGTCCCATCTATGGCATGTACAATCTAGCCCTACTCACGACGATCGTCTGCTACCTAGCATCGCGTCACTACAGAAGCTGGCCTCTTCGGGTAAGGACTTCTACCCCATCCGTGTTATATTTGTTTTGTGGTGGCTTGTTGGTGACCTCACTGACTACTCGTGGCAGCGTTGACTCTGGAGGATGCTGAGCATGATGTGGCCATCTTTCTCAGGCTGTACATTGTGAAAGGGCACAGTCTTCGAGTGTCATTCATGTCAAACTGCTTGGGTGAACCGGAGTGTGAAGCCCTCGGCATCCCGTGCCGAGTCGTCCCACACCCAGAAGGTGCTAGGCACACGTGTGCAATGGTGCTAGAGTAGAGACATCTCCTTCACGTCGTGGTACTGGTTCTCCCCTCGCGGTCAAACTATTGAGCTCAGCACCTCCCCGGTAGATGAATCAGGTGGGCTAGAGGAGACCGCCACGGCAATGAGTCGAATCAGGACCATGCGAACTTGGACCTTGAGGCCAAGCAAGATGGTTGGATGGGTGGCTTGGGCTTCCCAAGATGGCGCAAGCCCGCGGAGGCGCGGTGGTGGTGGTGATGAGGCCGAGAGTCCTAGGAAGGCCATGGGAGGTGATGTCGCGGACACCCCATCTTTGCGCCGGGTTTGCCGATCCACGAGGCATCCCGAAGGCGAGCATCAAACGTGCTAAAGTGCCTCCTCTAGCCATGAGAGAGGGTGTCGGGATGCCTCCCATGCTGCGGCTCTAGCCTCGTTAGTCCAGGAGGCACCCCTGCCCGTGCGAGTTGTGAAACGTGCTCACTTGTCTCCTTCGCCCGTGTCTGAGGACACGTGCTTCCGACTAGCACTGGATGGCTGCCTTGAAGACTCGGACTCTGATGATGTTCCCACCGGTCGTGTGGTGGGATCCAGCATCAGTGCTACCGGTGTCGCTCTAGCGAGCCCCCATATGGGTTTCGTAGGTGCTGATGCCTCCCAAATGGCGTCTTCCCTCGTGAGGTAGGTACGAACAACTCATTCTCTTGTCACGATTTCACAAAGCTCTGTCCAATTTGCTCCATGACCCTGTCCCCAGTGTCAGTGGCCACTCAATCTTCGGGGTGCGCGTATGGCTCTAGCGACGGAGCTGGCTATGGCCCAGGTGGTGCTACTGGCTTGGAAGTCTCATCGAGCTCATCCATCCTTGAGGTTACCGGTTTAGAGTCTTGACAGTTCGCTGTGGTGGACTTCGTCCCTCACCCTGAAGTGCTAAGGGTTTCCAAGGGACTGCGAACAACGTTGATGCAGCTCTAGAGTGGCACGTGCTTTCTTTATGTGGCTTGGAGCTCCTGGAGAGCACGCTCGAGGTGACGGAGATGAAGGTATGTGTAGGACAATGCATTGATTACATGATTAGTTTGACTACTGACCATAGGGTATTTTGCAGGCCCTCACTCTCCCTGTGCTATGCAGGCAGTGAGGTACCACGAATGGAGTGGTCTGCTGGAGTGGATAACCACTGTAGAGGTGGAGGCTACTGCCACTCGACAATCCGCTGAGGATGCCATTGAGGTGAGCATAGCGAAGGATGAATGCATCCGCGTCCTTGAGACAGAAGGTGCGAAGGCCATCGCTGACAAGCATGCCTTGGTGAAGCAGACCCAGTGTGTGGCCACAGAGGAGCACGAGGGGCTGTTGTAGCAAATCGCCAGGCTAGAAGAAGAGAAGGTTAGGTTATCGTTCGAGGTGGCAACGAGGGATCACGTATTGGTTGACACGTCCCTATTGGTGTGGAGTTCAGCAGAGGCCCTTGAGGGTGCTCTAGCTGATATTGTAGTGAAGGTTCCCCCTCAAGCATTTGGGCTAGAAGATCTTCTGTGCAGCCTTCGGAGAATTGGAGAGGCCTTGTCGCTTGCAATAAATGTCGTATGAGCCTATAGAAATCATTGCTCACTCGGGACTACACAGATGGTTCTTGGGCTACTCCATCTTCGAGGCTAACTGCATGTGGGTGAACTAGCTAAACCCCACCTTGACCGTCCTGAGGAGAGCGGAACCATGTCTGGGTGCTACACAAGATACGTCGATCCACCTGCACCTTCCACCAACGGATATGGGAGTATATTGGCGAAGCTGTGGCAAAGATCGCTATGAGGCATACTCTGCACCGTGAGAACATGGACCTGGGCACTTGGTTGGACGATGTGCCTCGATAGACTGGAGGTGGTGATGCCAACACCGACGTTCCGATCCATCAGTAGGTGTGACACTGAGGCCCTTTTGCTCCCGCGTGTGGTCGTTTTGCGCATGTGGCCTTCGCCGCTTGTGTACATGGCACCGGGTGCTGGGTGACATGTAATTATCCTTTGCAATGAAAATATCGGTGCTTGTGCGATGACCTCCTGTTTATGTTTGCTTGGCAAGCATGTACTTGAGGAAGACCGTCCCCTGATTCCAGACCGCCTTGTTCAGTGCCAGTTGCGACGGTGGGATGGACAAAGGAGTCATTACGATTTTGGGCAGACCAGCCCATGACGAGTAGTGCCTCCACAAGAGAGTAGGTGAAGATATAGGACTCCGACGGAGAGTAGCCTAAGCTATGTCCTCCATGATTGTATACTCTGAATGCTGTGACATTATAACAATTAATCGAGTGACAATGCTAGAGTTTTGTTTACCCTGGGTACTCCACACGCCTCGGCTTAGTACGAATGGTAGTGATGTGCTGACCACCTCGTGGTCGTAGCTTGGTTCGGCTACCTCATGGTCGTACATGCCCATCTGACCACATTGTCGTTGTGATGCTCGTTCGACCACCTCGGGGTTGTGCATTTGTTTGACCTTACGGTCGTGACTTCGTTCGATCACCTAGTGGTCGTAAACGCTCATCTGACCACCGCATGGTTGTGACTTTGATCGACCACCTCACGGTCGTAGTCCGTGATTGAGGACGATGTTTGCGCGCTTTGTCCCTAACTATTTGGCGGACTAGCTCGATGAAGTCAACGGTGGGACGAAGTCTTAAACAAGTGTCCTTCGTGTCTTTTAAAAAGCGCACTCCATCTTCCATCCTTTGAACTGGCGTCGACGAAGTCGATGGAGAGACGAAGTCTTTGAAAAGTGTACTCCATCCCTACCCTTCGAACTGGCATCGATGAAGTCGGCTAGTCTTTGAAAAGCATGCTCAGTCCCTAACCCTTCAGACAAACGTCGATGAAGTCAGCGGTGAGACAAAGTCTTTGAAAAGCGTACTCCATACCTAACTCTTCAGACTGGCGTCGATGAAGTTGGCGGTGGGACGAAGTCTTTTAAAAAGTATGCACCATCCCTAAACCTTCGGACTGGCATCCATGAAGTCGGTGGTGGAAAAAAGTCTTTGAAAAGTGCGCTCCATCCTAAACCCTTCGAATTGACATCGACGAAGTCGGCGGTGGGACAAAATCTTTTAAAAAACGTGCTCCGTCTCCCACCCTTCGGACTAGCATCGACGAAGTCAGAAAAGAGACGAAGTCCTTGAAAAGTGTGCTCCGTCCCTGACCCTTCAAACTGGTGTCCATAAAGTCAGTGGTGGGCCGAAGTCTTTGAAAAGTGTGCTCCATCCCTAACCTTTCGAATAGGTGTCACCGAAGTCGGTGGTGAGACGAAGTCTTTGAAAAGCGTGCTCCATCCCTAACCTTTCAGACTGTCATCGATGAAGTCGACAGCAGAACGAAGTCTTAAAAAAGCATGCTCCATCCCTAACCATTCGGACCAGCGTCAACGAAGTCAGCGGTGGTACGAAGTCTTTGAAAAACGCGTTCCGTACCTAACCCATCAGACTGGCATTGATGAAGTTGGCGGTGAGATGAAGTCTTTTAAAAAAATATGCTTTGTCTCCCACCCTTCGGACTGGCATCGATGAAGTCAGTGGAGAGATGAAGTCTTTGAAAATTGCGCTCCATCCCTAACCCTTCGAACTGGTATCAACGAAGTTGGCGGTGGGACGAAATCTTTAAAAAGTGCACTCCATCCCTAACCCTTCGGACTGGCATCGACGAAGTCGGTGGTAGGATGAAGTCTTCTAAAAAGCGGCTCCATCCCTAAAGTGTCGCTAGTAATAGATAGCTTGGTGTTGGAGGAAGGCTCGTACTGCCCTATAAGGTTCGCCTAGTTTGCATGACTAGGACGGCTACGTTCCCAGTGCATTACACTCCGCATAATTCACACAAAAGCTGTAGGCTCCACATGTTTATTTATACTCCACAGAGGTCACGTGGAGGCTATAGGCTCTGCACATTTATTTATACTTCGTAAAGTTACCCAGGATGACTGAGGTCCCTATGCTTTATACTCCGTAGAGTTCGCACAGAGATTATAGGCTCCACGCATTTATTTACAATCTATAGAGTTGCCAGGGACAACTAAGTTCTCGGCGCTTTATACTCCACAGAGTTTACGCGGAGACTATTGGCTCCGTAGTTGCCTAGGATGACTACACTAGGCGTGTTTATTTATACTCCACAGAGTTGCCTAGGACGACTGAGGCCCTGGCACTTTTACTGCAGAGTTCGTATGAGTCTATAGGCTCCGCACGCTTATTTATACTATGTAGAGTTACCCCAAGACGACTAAGGTCCCGATGCTTTACTACTGCAGTGTTCGCGCGGAGTCTATAGGCTCTGTTCATTTATTTATACTCTGTAGAGTTGCCCCTGGACGACTAAGGTCACAGCGCTTTATACTCCGTAGAGTTTACGTAGAGTCTATAGGCTCGACACGTTTATTTATACTCTATAGAGTTGCCCCGGGATGACTAAGGTCCTAGTGCTTTATACTCTATAGTCGCGTGGAGCATATAGGCTACACACATTTATTTATACTCCGTAGAGTTGACCTAGGACGACTAAGGTCCCGGTGCTTCATACTACGAAAGTTCACGTGGATTCTATAGGCTCCACGCGCTTATTTATACTTCATAGAGTTGCACAGGACAACCGAGGTCTCGATGCTTTATACTGTGAGGGTTCATGAGGCTATAGGCTCTACGCTATATGTGCTTGAGAGTTGTGGATAACAAGACAATGAATTGAACCTAAAAATGGGGCTTTTACTTATATCCTCCCGTTTGTGCGAGTGAGTTGTTATAGATGCGAGCATGAAGTACACCTGGGCTAGGCGCCTCGTTGCTACTATACATAGTACCAACGGAGATGATCTACATTCCATGTGTGCCTGAGGTCCACCCCCTTGAGAGTTGTGATGTGTGAGTATCACAGACGGTTGGTATATAGAACAGTCTGTGATACTTCCCCATCACAGACGATTTTTGGTTTGAGCCATCAATGATAATTCTTCACAGACGGTTTATACCACAAAACCTTCTGTGATAATTCATTCTATACCTAAATTTTTCTATTTTTCAGTTAGCCTCAGAAAATGTTAACTATATCATCCGAAAACAAGCAAATACAGCAACACATTATATTTTCATTAAGATTAGAATCCACCATTACAACATCGCGAGATATCGAGTAGGTTACCCATAGTACTGCATATATAAGAAGACACTTACAATTTTACAAAGATAAACTTTACGGCTACAAATTCAGAAAAATGCTTACACTACATTAAACTATATCTAAAACAAGTGGTGCGAAATCAATAAAAAGGCAACGAACACCATTTTTAGCTTAACACCATTTTTAGCTTCTATGACAAAATCAATAGCTTCTATGTTGGCCTTCTTCCTTTCCATCTTGCCATTGCCTTCTTCCTATCCATCTTGCCATTGCCTTCTTCCTTTCCATCTTGCTTCAAGTGAAATTTTAGTCGCTCTTG
Source organism: Bonia amplexicaulis (assembly GCA_036346245.1). Taxonomy (NCBI): domain Eukaryota; kingdom Viridiplantae; phylum Streptophyta; class Magnoliopsida; order Poales; family Poaceae; genus Bonia; species Bonia amplexicaulis. Next base: position 8,425,168 of record CM070744.1, on the reverse strand, counting down.
CCGAACCTTTCCTATCTTTGCCGCGCACAAATGAGTTGGAGTAGTACTGGTAGTATTGGTTTTTCGAGTAAGGGGTGTTAATAAGGAGCGAGAGGTGGGGAGGAGAACGGTGTCTGCCATTCGATGCAGAGCGAATGGACGGGTGAGATATGCTGCGGATCGGTGACGTGGCGGGACATCATAGACGGTTCGGATTACAAACCATCTGTGATATCACAAAGATAATATATCGGTATAATATAAATGACTAGTCTAAAAAGATAAAATAGCAAAGTTTTATATGGCTTATATATACTCGTTTGAAAGGTTTCGACGAGATCTACAACTTTGCAGTTCAGGTAAAACCCAAATTCTAAAGGGAAGATTGAAAATTTTGGCAAAAACGGAAACCAAAAACTTGCAACACAAATTTAGGGCTAAAGATGGCCGATTTTGATGGTCTTAGAGGGTGACTAGTGCAAGTGGGTCAGTTTTTTGGATCGGGCTCGTCGTTAGCTTTCCAATGAGTACAAGAACGTCGAAAATAGACACCATATGCAAAAGTTATGCCTGTTTTACTGAAAGTGTTTCAAAACTGAATTCTACTCGGATTCAGACGGAAAATTATGAAATTTTGAGGGATTACAAGGCGGAAAACATATCACAGATGGTTTTTAATACAAACCGTCTGTGAAGTATCACAGACTGTGATGTCTGCCATTATCACAGATGTGATACTTCACAGACAGTTTGTATTAAAAAACCGTTTGTGATAATGAAGTTATCACAGATGGTTTATATTAAAACCTATCTGTGAAAATATCATAGATGGTTATTCGTATGAACCGTCTGTGATACTTGCAGCATAGATGATTCCTAGGAATCATCTGTGATGTAAGCGTTTAGTTTAGCTTTTTTTTGTAGTAGTGTATATAGAATCGATTGATTTGTAAGAAGAAAAAGATTGACTCGTCGGTGGTCAGTTTTCGCATGAGTGAATCGAGAATGATTAAGGATATCTTGGTATTGTCATTTGCTTCTAGTTTTTATTTTTTTAAAAATTAAAAAATAATATAAACATCTAATTTTTTAAAACGGTTTTTTCATTTCTCACATTAGAAAATATCAATACAAATGTTCCCTTGTTTTGCTGCCGATGAATAGTAGGCGCTGTCGTCCGCCTCAACGTCATGGAAGATCACGGCCAGTGTGCGCCCCCGACTTCTCCTTGACGATGTGGCCGCGGTGACGACGTCCGGAATGTGATACCACAGCACATGTCCGAACACTACATTCCATTCGCGGTTAGAAGGTTCCTCCTTGGCGCCAAAAAAAAAAAACCCCCCGCAAGTTGTGATGTATGTGTGTACGCGCACATCGAGGAGAAACACTAAGGTCAAGTTTTCCATGTAATTAACGAATAGAGCCAAGAGATTAGTCTGTTCAGCAGCAGCAAAGAAACATTAACACCGAGAATAGTATTTGGACCTGTCTATGGTCACCCCAAACCCTTATGATAGCACTAGGGGTCCCGATCTTTCGATGAGAGTGGTAGATTCGATTGGGGAAGGAGATGACGTTGACGATCCGACTACAACCATCCAAGGACGTTGCGCCTTAGCGATCGATACACCAACTCCAGAGATTGTTCGTGACCTTGTCGGCGCGCGATCAACCTAACCACGAGGGTTCTTGTTCCTGCAAGCAATCGACGAACAAGCAAGAACAAGATGAACAGCAACTCAATTGCAAATAACGATGTAAGATTCAATCGAAAACAGAAAAAAAACGGTGGGGTTCCGAAGACAAGTATTCGGGCGGTCTAGCCAACACGCGCGAGTACAAGGCAAAGTAGCAAAGGCTAACTTAGTCTAAACAAAATCCAAACCCTAGAAGAGGGTGCGGCTGACTATTTAAGGGCCACGGAAGGTGGAGGGTCGGCCAAAACACAAGGAAGCCGAAAAGGACTCGAATTACAAGGCCCAAGGCCCACTTTGACTCGGACTGGAAAAGTGACGTGACTTGTTTTGCAGTTTCTGACCGACTCGGATGGAATTTGGAGGTGAGGCCGGATCCATCTGAAAGTAGACTTCAAGATCTTTCCAACGAGTACTCACGGACCCCGAGTAACCTTCTGGATCAAAAGTTATGGCCATTTGAAGTAGACGCTGTCAAAAAGGCCGAATCCGAGTCAAACTTGTGAACAGGACTTGGTTTGCACTTGATGGTTCCACTTCTATACTTGAGCTCATGTGGTTCTTCCCCATGGTTCCTAAGGACAATTAAATCATCACAAGAATTAAGTAGTATTCCATTCTTTGAAACATTTGTATGCAAACTTAGGAACGCATTCACCTGATGGTTAAGTTGACGTGCTCGCGCTCTAGTCATTGGTCCTTGTATCATAGTTTCAGTTTGATGTGGAGTCGGCATGGTTGTATGCATGGAAAAGATGTCCTCATCACCTTACTTCCTCCGGCCAAAAAGCAACTAGAGTAATCAATCTCTCCTGCTGCATCAGAGCAAAAAGAATTAACCTCAACTTGTCCAGAGAAAAACAACTAACTCCTTCAAAGCAGATGGCAACAATTGTGATAATAGAATCGGCACGCAGCCAATTAATCTGCACAAACCAATCCCGAGTAGTTCCTGACTCGTCACCTGGATCCACGAACCAGAAGGGATCACAGTGATGAGTGATCAGTACGCAAGAATTAAACCAAAGGTCAAAACCCACGCAACAAAATGAAATCCCAGATAGAGATTCACAGGAATAAGAACACCAACATGGCTGCTAAACACACAACAATTTTCTTTTTTTTATGCGATACCCGTTTTGTACAAACATAGCAGCGTTTATGTATCACGCTTACAACTCAACATACTACAAACCGACTAAAAAGAAAAATTCTATTCAGACTTAAAAGGAGAAACTAGTCCATTAAGACTAATGGACTACAACTCGGACACTAGCTGCAGATAATTAAGAAAACTAGAAGGCAATAACATGTTCGTGGGCTATTTCTGTCTCAGGCTATGAGTCTTAAGATAACTACAGTAGTGAATTGTCCTCACCCTCTATATAAAAAAAATTAACCCCAAAAGATTACGAAATTTTATCAAAAAACATAAAAAACAAAGAAAAATACACAAAAAATTTTAGGAAAAACTTTCAGAAAAGTTTGATTTTTTATGGAAACTTTACACTACAATAATTAGCACACTGAATCACCTCCCTAATCTTCTTTTCTTCTCTCCTTATGCACAAAAGTCACGGCTGCCTCCACTCGGACCAACGACCAAAGAACTGAGGCCCGTCGCACCTCACGCCACGTAGATCACGGCAAGCAATGCAGCAACAAGAAAAGTGTGGGTGACGCCATAGCTCTACGCATGACAATTGGGCAAACGCGCGTCGCACCTACGATCGGAGATAAGGCCGATGAATTTTCTTCCGTACAGTGTCGCGCCAACGTACTCGCTTGGGACTTCTGTGCGGAGTTCTTGTCGCCGGAGAATCAAAAACGAAACGCGCCAGTGGAATGTCTCTGAATAGATATTTTATTTCTGAATTATGATTGTAGCTATAAAGTACCCTCTTAACACTTCTAAACCATAGCACAAAATTAGCATATCCAAAAGCCACAGCGTTATCCCATAACCCTATCTCTATTTATAGTCTAGATCCTAAAACTTAGGCTAATCCTAAGCCCACGAGTTCTAATCCAATTTCAACAGCAAAGGGATCTGAAACCCTTCCTAACATGAGTTTTTTTTAAAATTCCAACTTTTCCAAATCATCACGTATCGAAGCCTCTAGGACCACACATCCTATAGTTTCTCCATGCACCATCCATCACGTATTGTAGCCTTCAAATCGCATCTCCGTAGCTTCAACACGTATCATTCGAAAAATTCCTTTGTCTTGTGCTTGTTGATCCCTGTACGATATTCCATATCCTATACCTTCGTAAGATTGTTGGTTTTGGAGACAAGATCATCGATGGGATGTTACATAGAAGTAGAGAGATTGAATGTTTTGTGATTTAAAAACTTTTTAGTTTTGAGTTACTTTTAAAAGTTTTCTATCCTTCCTCAGAGTTTTCCCATTGTAAAACTTTCACGATAAGCTTTTGTTCAAGAGTGTTCACTAAAATTTATGGATTTTATGATATTTTCCTTGATTTTAATGGGATATCAAAGTCCGCAAGAACATGGAAACCACTTCTTGGTGTGGTAGTCGAGTTGTGGTTGTACGATTCCACCTATCATATTCAAACCCTGGTGTTCACCTTTACGCACACACGAGTGCATCTCAGTACGGAATTTACAAGATCGTGTATTTATCCCTAGCTTTAGTATTTTAGGACTCAGGAGTTGACTCAAGAGCCAACTAGACAAATTGATAGATTGTTTATATGCTTTTTAAGGAGGTGTGTATAGTTTTTTAAACATACTCTCTTTTTATGTTTGAATATGAAGGTATTAGCAAAATATGCTGAAAACATACTTTTTTATGTACTCCTTTGTAATTTCCTCACGTTGTTGACATCAAAGTATCTTAAAATCAATATATGGGTATAACTAAAGTGTTAAAAAATATGTTAAGTCCAATGCTATGGTTATAGAGATAGTCTCATCCATGAAGCTAACCTTCTGGGATAACCAAACTGCGTTCGATGCAGCATCTACTAGAAGCAGCTAGAAGTTCTCTTCCTTGTGGAACAGGAAGGAAGGAGCATGGGGAAGAGCAGCAGTTAGGCCATTGCGGCAGTGAGACCCAAGCACAACATCATCGTCTAGTATGCCCTCTTCACCTTCAGTCTTGCATGTTGGAATAATGGGCCTAGACCCATTCTTTTATCAATAATTCTAAAGAAAATCCCAAAAATCCACTCATGCATTGTGGCAAGTGGAATATTTTAGTACCACATTGCTAGCCAAAGTGGAGAGACACCACCATATAAGGTAGAGCATGTCTAGCTTTGATGAAGCAAGAGAAATGATGATTACACGTGCGCGCTCGCTCGCCTCGCTAGGCTTCGGGATCGTGCAATGTGCAAGTTAATGGTGCTACTATTTTGGGTTCGGCTGTGGGTCCAGATGTAGCTTTCTTTTGCAATTTTATTTTTTCTATGCACATTTGTCAAGATGGAAGGAGACGTTTAAAAACACTAATCATGCGGCATTAATTGTGATTAATGCACCTTCCATTTCAAAACATTTCTCTAGATGTACCAAGAATCAACAGATGTAGATGAATGCCATAGTGATGGAATGAGTACACAATGGAAGGTTAAGCAAATAGAGTGAGCCAAAGAACACATGAAAATACCATAGAGACCAATCAAAGATTACTAGAAACCATCCACATTATCATTAGGAAAAAGTCCATAGTACTCCTCCCCTCATGTTTGTCTAATAAAAATCCTGAACTTCAAAAACGTCTAATTTACACCCTCGCACCATCTAAACCAGCGCAAATAACACCTAAGGTTGGTTTCATGGGTGGTTTCACCCTAATTCAGCCATATCACCCTTTTTTTGCCACCTTTGCAGCTAATCAGCAGACTGTACCTCATTCACATCACCTATCAATAAATAACAAAAAAGCTTGGTGGGACCCACTAGTAAGACTCTTTCTCTCTCCTCACTTTCCTTATCATTAAAAGGCAAAATACCACATCAAGTGCAATTCAATTCCTGATCTTTTTCTACCAAGATTACTTGTAGCACATGCAGCTACATAACACATAAATCACAACGAAAAGGGTGTGTAAACAAATGACCAGGCAATTTTAAGTGAGAATTTCTTTTAAAACATAAAAGGTTGAAAAATCAGCTTGCTTCAGATACTGAAACTTTATTGCTAAAATAATGATTTGTAACTACCAAAATATTGCATGTCTCAGACCATGCCAACTCTTCCTTGGCCAGGATGTCACCTTAGTAGCTACCAAAATAATGGATAAGTGATGAACAATTGGCACATTTGGAGAGTTGGATTTTGATTTTGCCAAGTTTGCAAAATTCAGTTTCTACTATAGTGTAACCGGCCAGACTGGCTTGGGAGTCACGGTCTGACCAACTGGTCCGATGTAATAGGACTCTAGTTGGCATGTTTTTGATTTGGGCACGTGTGATCAGACTGGCCAGTAGTTGGTGGTCTGATCGGGGCGGTCTGACTGCCATGGAGAGTGATTAGACCGATGTTGGATGGTCTAATTAGCCGTGGAACAGCGACATGCTGGCTTCTCAATGGCAGACATAACTGGGGTGTCCAAAAAGGTTCCAAAGAGACCAGGCATGTCTGAAGGTACCTAAGACATGTCTTGGGTGTTGATGAAAATTAATATGAGAATGGTTAAGGAGTAGGTTACTAAGAGGGTTGTGCCTACATGCATGTGAAGGCTATGTGTAACATGGTTAGGCGAACCATAATGGTTTTGAGTTTGACTCATGCTTGGGAGCTACGAAGAGTTTGAGTTTGTGCATGACATGGGTGCTGTTGTTTGACTATGGTGTATTATATGATGTATTATTTTGACTAACACGAGTCAAGTGTATGGAAATTGTACTCGAGATAGTCGCTTAGTCTTTGGATGTACAGGTGGCTTGGAAAACATCAGCAGTCAACGGCAAGGGACTGAGACTAGAAAGTGTGGCTGAGGTCCGCGTAGTTAAGTAAGTCTAGGTGAGGCTACGTGGTTCAAATAGGAAGCGCAGAGTAGAAAGGGTCATGAAGAGATGAGTTGGTGCATGTTGTGTGTTAAGTGATGAGACTGATGCACATACTGCATTTGTTCGTGAGAGTCCGAATGTGTGAAGACATGACGAATAGTCATTGGGCACTACGATCTACGTGTCAAAATAAGCGGAGATACTTTGATGCGAAGGCAAGGATTCTTGACTCATCAATTATGTCAATTGATGATTTTGTGTATTGTGTGATGTTACGTGATAGTTTGCTTGTCTTTGTTAGTTGTAGGACTCCGGGGCTAGGTCATGATAAGATAGAGGGGACTAGGACAAAGCTAGAAAAACTTAGGTCTAGAGTGGTCACAGGATCGAGATTAAGCCAGGGGAGCTGAGATCTAGAATGATCAAGATACCGCCAGAAGATGGCTAAGGTTAGCGGAGTGGTTAAAGCCAAGAAGACAAGAAATAGGACCGGAAGCTACTGGTGGTGGACATGTGTAATAGCCCAAAAAGATTGCTGGCTGAAATAGTGTAAAATTTAAAACTTTCGATTTGCATCTTGTGGCATTTGGATCTTACCTTGTTTTTTATTGAGGTTCCAAATAAATAAAAAGCATGGAAACAAAATGTGAAATAAAAGCAGGCTATAATCACTAATTAAATCACGAGCTTAGCCTTAAAATAAAGTAATAGAGTAAAAATCAATAAATGAAAGTTAAAGCTCAATTATCAAAATCATGCGTATGAGCAAGCAACAACAAATCATGAGTCTGAAATCTTAAAATAAAACATGAGCTAATGTCCAAAACAAGTTGATGAGAAATGAGACTAGCATGGCTAAAGTAAATCATAAATCAAGGACAAATTCTTGTTAGGAAAATTTATGAGCTAAAAGAGGATGCAAGATCCTAGTTTAAATTAATGGAGCTCTTAAGGTTGATCAAAATACAATATCTGGTTCAAATGATTGGAGAATAGGAAATTAAATTAGATATAAGAAACTGTTGCAACATTGTTGTATAGAAAGCCTAGTTGTCATTCAGTTAACCCTTGTGTTTGGTGCAAATCCAAATCAAAATTTAATGCAAATTGGTTTTGAACTGAAGTGGAAAATTAAATTAGAAATTCAAATTGAGAAATTCCTCAAAAATTAGAAATTGGTGGGAAAATAGTTTGGGCCTGGTGCCCCTGTTCTCTCATCGTGCGCGAACATCATGCTATGCACACGCCTACTCTGGCAACTATGTGCCTGCAGCACCGCGCCCGCCTGCCTACGCCCACCCCCACCTCGGTTCATGCACGCACGACCCTCCTCTCCCCTCCTTTTCTCTCCTCCCGCCCCATGCTTGAGCCCCCGTCCAGGCTATGCAATGGCGCATGTCGCCGCATCGCGCCGTGCATCGCTACACTCGGTGTGCCATGCCACGTCTTTCTTACTGTCGCCTTTGCGCCCCTGTGCCAAGCTCCTTCCATGCCACGCCCTACCCTGTGGCCATGCCGTGCAATGCCACCCACCACTACCGCCATGCCACCGTCATGTGCCCCCACATCGCCCGACCTTCTCGCCCACTATAAAAGCCCAAGCATGCTACCAACATCTTCATCTCACCCTACTGTCTCTCCCCTCCATGGAATCGCCCTCTAATAGCATATATCTCATTGGCGAGTTCATCTTGTCTAGCTCCAGTGACTTGGGAACCAGTCGATTGGGCCCACCCTGGCCAATTCCACTGGACCGAAGCGTCAACACCTCATTGCCAACCTACCTCTATTGTTAGCTTGGACTGCCGAAGCCCCACTACCCATAGTGCCATGCTCCTTCCTACTCTACCTCGAATCTACGCCGCCAGCTCACCTTCACCTTCCCAAGCTTGACCGAGCCTTTAGGTAGCCTCGAGACCACCCATAGATGCTCTCTGTACAAAGAATTGACTTGAAATGTTGTATAGTGCCATATAGCCATGCGCCCTATTCCTCCACCGCTTGTTCTCACTATCGGCCACTCATCGGCCAAATTGGCTGGCTAGACTCTGCCCAGAGGTGCACGTGGCCACATAGAACCCGTTTTGAGCATGCTCACATGCCATCATGCCTCCCCTTGTCAACGATGAGCACCGCACTCATCGGTGGGAGGACAAAGCTACTGTAGCAACATAATTAGTTCAAAACGATGATTAAGTTAAACTAATGATGTCACTTAATTATCCATTGACAGGCGGGCCCTCCTTAATTAATTTAAGCGTTAAAGTCTATGACATGTGGACCCTTTGCCATTTTAAACTCTCTAAAAACCAGTTAAAAAGATATGGGCCACTGACATGTGGGTCCAGGGTACTATTTGAACAGTGTCTGGTTCCCACCTATCTGTCATAGTAGCCATTTGTAATTAAGAAATAATTCAAAAAAATCTAATTCAATGGGCCCCACCTGTCGTACACTGTGCTAATTTGTAACAGAAAATAAATAAAAATGAAATTAAAAACCTTAGTGGGTCCCACCTATCAGAGAGCGAAATTCTCTCTCCCCTTTTATTTTCTAGAATTAATTCAAATCCAAATTTTCAAAGTGCATAACTTATTCATTTTAAGTCCAAATTTGATGAAACAAATTTCTAAATTTATATAAATTCAAGATCTACCGAATGGGACATAAATTATGAATTTAGAGTTCATTTGAATTTGGTTCTATTTTGCTATTTTTTATCCAAACACATGTTTAAGTAGCGTACGAAGCCCAAGAAGAAGAAGGTGGAGCAAGCCAATATCCACGAGAACAATCCACCTGCGAATAAGGTGAGTCAATATTTTGATTATCTTGAACCTATTTTTATGCAAATTATTTCTATTTCAATTATTAAATTGCATGTTGCTATCTTTATTACCATGTAAATCTATATTCAGCTTAAGATTTTAGATACATGCCCTTCATTTGTTACTTTGATATTATACCTCACTCCTTGACATGATTGAATCCCGCAACCCTTGTCGCCCTAGTGAATATAATGGTAACATACTGGTAGTAAATCTACAATTAGACGCCATGCTTAGTACTGCTTAGACACTTGGGGCACCAATAGCCCGAAGCATTATTTTCAATCATGAGAAATCGTTTTGGGCAGTCTTATGGGAAAAAGGGCTAGTATAATTTGACATGGTTATTCTATATCCTCAAAATCCCCAACATGCTTATTTATCTGGGTACATGGTAAGAGGGATTGGTACAGTGGATGCGTGAAATGTGTGGCTTGGGGTAGAACCGCCCATATAACCCTAAGGATTAAATCTGGTCATGACATCCTAATGTAAAATAAGTACAACCACAAGTCTGTAAAGTGTAATGTGGCTTAGTAAACTTATCAGACATTGGAAGTCATCTCGCTGGTGGGGGAGTGAAGCAGTACAAGTGCAAGATGTGTTTTGGCTTGGTGGGACACCGCATGGAAGGTGAAGTTTGTCAGTTGTTCTAGTCATTGTGGAAAGTTGTAACCCAGCTATGCTAGTTGTTGTGTGGACATCCCGAACAACATATGGGACCTACCATGGTGGGAGCAGTCCATAACGGTGAGATGACAGAAGAGGCAAGGTATTTTTAAAAGTTATTTTGACAATCTCCTCGTCCACATGACTAAGGAATCATGTGGAGCAGCGAGCTGATTATCTCTTGTGGGTAAAGTGTAAATTGGTCAAACAACCGTACCCACGATTATGGGTGGGGCATGGGAACTTAACTTGATATAGTTATATTTTAAAAACTTTGATGGTCGAAATGGAAAAGTGGTGAGCAGTAAAGGCCCCAATTTGTGTTGCCCTGGGACGTCAATTTAAGTGCGGAATTAAGTGGGTGTAACGCTGGACAAATTGACATGAGGTGCAAAGACCATGTAACGGTGGATGGGATCTATACTACTGTTATTATTGCAAGCTCTCACACTTTAGAAAAATATGTTTTAGTTAAAACTGCTAAGTCTCAGAGATTTCTAGTTATTGTAAATTTTTAAGGTATTTGGCAATTAAAGAAACCTGAACTGTCCTTGGTTAAACCATGCATCTATATAATTGCATATTGTGTATTGGCTCACTGAGCATGGTGGTTTATGCTCACACTCACCCAATAAAATCAGAAACAGGTGAACAAGATCATTATGCCTAAGACGACGCATCCGATTGAGAGGGAGGAGCTGATAAAGGAAATTAAGATGATCTTTTGCAGTTTCTTGTCCCGGTTATGTAGACTTGGTTGGAGATTATGTGCACATATATTATCTAGATCCAAATAATATCTTTCATTCACTATTACCCCCAATCGCTTGCTTGTGGATATTTATGGTCCGACTTTGCTTAGTACTTTCTCTTCCGCTTTTGTGTAATGTAATAATTTGGCTTGGCTGGCCCTTGTGTAAACTGTCACCTGATACAATTTATTTTAACTCTGTTGTATTATAAATGATTGGTATGGTTTGTACGATGTATGAGATGATTCAGTAATGTATCTATGAGCACCATCTACAATTTATTTTAACTCTGTTGTATTATAAATGATTGGTATGGTTTGTGCGATGTATGAGATGATTCAGTAATGTATCTATGAGCACCATCTATTGATTCAAAGAATAGTGCGACAGAATCACAAAGCATTCTGGATTAAAAAATTTTGTGTGTGACAACATGACAGGCAATAGTAAGGTGGATTGGGACTATGATCATTGAAGGCACCATTCACCCCCCCTCTGTTGCCATTTCGGTCCTTCAATTGGTTTTCTCCGATTTCAACTCGGCTCTCGGGAATGAAATGGCCAAATGGTCTTTAGATAGATTCCCTGCTCGAGCAAAGAAACACAAGCCAAAACTCAAGTAGAACACGAATAACGATCGAGAACAAAGCGAGCAAATAGATCAAACAGATCATCTCAAGAACACAAGCAGAGAAAGATACGAGAGATGAATCCAATCTTTCTATTGCACATGGAGGTTCTACACCACTCCATCGGAGGTACACGAGCATCCATGCTCTTACCCGAGACAACTCACACAAGATAGAGAGGAACACTCGAGCACTCGGGGATAACCTCACTTTGCTCCCGAGACCTAACTCTCTATTTATAGTCTCACACGCTAACGGGTCTCAACAGACCCGCACTTTGCCCGTTAGCGCCAGCAGAATCCACTTCTTTTCTCGGTGCTTTACGGAGGGACAGCTTCCCTTGCGGCTTTGGCATTTCTCCAAAATGCCCTCACACCGCCTTCTGTCCATGCTTGCAACCACCTCGCAAGACTAGGTCTCCTTCGGCTTCCCGGTCGTTCGGACCCCAACACCACTGTGTCTCGTCCCGACCATCCTAGCCTCACCTGGACCTATCTCCACCGGGTGCATCGGCTCGGTTCCTCATCGACCACCTTGAGCTCCGGTCTTCTTTGGCTTCACCCACTGTTACGGACCTCAACATCTCCCATGTCTAGTCCCGACCTTTCCAAGCCTCACCAAGACTTGTCTCCAAGATCATCGGTCCTCGACTCCTCCAGTCTAGTCTCGGTCTATTCCGCCGCACACGACCGCACCCAACCTCCTCGACTGTGCGGACCTCGGCTCCTCCCGAGCCTAGTCCGGTCCTCCTCGTTGTTGCCCGTCGTGCTCGGCTCTGCAGTTCAGCTCCGGTTCCTCGTCTCCCGGCTCACAACCACCTCACCAGCCTCGATCATCTTCGGCGTCTCCGACCGTCTGGACCTCAACACCTCCTGTGCCTAGTCCCGGTCCTCCCACCTCACCATGAAATAGCTCAAGTCCTGCAGCCACACAGACAAGCAAACCATCACATAGCACCGCACAATACACACAGACCATCAATCGGCACAAGTATCACAGCACAACACCTAGTCGTAAATCCCCTACGACCACCCGAAAGCACAAGACAAGAAGTGGTCAAAACCCTGGAAGACTTCCCTGCTTCCTTCGACCACACAGCATGTCGTCACGACCACCTCAAAGCTTGTTACGACCATGCAGACACAAGCTACGACTATCGCTAGCTACGACCACACACAGGTCTGCTACGATCACCGCTCAAACAGAGAAACCAAACTCTGCACCGCTCAACCCGAGCTCAAGTCTTTTGCACAGAAATTAGACTTGTCAAAATGCTGTCAAAATGATGAACAAACTAGTCCACAAGGTCCATGACACCGTACAAATCCATACGACAAAACCCAAATAAATCGACCACTTCCAGAGGTCATACGACCGGTTCAAAGATCGCCAATCGACCACGGTCGTCCTGTCGATAACGTGGTCGAACTCCGTTCCGACCACGGCCATTTCTCGCGTTAACGTGATCGTAATCGGGTGCACAACGTGGTCGATAACCGGGCGTTACAACGTGGTCGAGCCACCGAGGGCACAACGTGGTCGAACCACCAAACGCATAACGTGGTCGAACCACGAGCACCCGCAACGTAGTCGTAGACCCACGCGCCAACGTGGTCGTACGCTCCTCGGCTGGCTCTCGACCATGTCCAATGTGGTCGTAAATGGCCCTGGTGGCCTCCGACCACAGCCAGAGTGGTCGTAATCACCACAGCGTGGTCGTAAACAGTCCTCGTGACTTTCGACCACGCCCAAACAGATCGAAGAAGCCACAATGTGGTCGTAGAGGCTCCGCAGGTTCGATAGCGCTTAACGTGATCGAACAGCCTTCCGACCACTATCACAGAAGTCGTACGCGAGTTCGACTATGGCCAAAGTGGTCGTACGCTACCCGGCTGGTTCCCGATTGCGCTCAACGTGGTCGTACGCACCAGAACGGGTTTCGACCACGACCAAATGTGGTCAAATGAGCTCGGTAAATTTCCGACTACGCTCAAACATGGTCGTACGGGCCACTGCGTGGTCGTAAACCTCCCTGTCGACCTCCGACCATGCCCAAAATGATCGTACGGCACAGGGACAAGTCGTACACGACTTCATTTCGTCCAGAGTTAAGACTTTGCAATAAAAGCCCAAAACAAACTCAATTTTCCTTCAAACAACAGTCAAATACTCATCACAAAGATGGGATCATTTCCACATGATCTCTCAATCATGGAGGAGTTGAGGTCCAGAATAGTTGGGAAAGCCGAGTGTCGTCATGGTGTATGGAGAGACATGTAGCGTACAAGTGACTCAGACCCGTTTGCAAGCGAGGATGGTTCTGTGGGATCTGAATGCATGAGAGACTTGGCCAGAAGTCATTAGGTGCACATAGAGTCGAAGATGAAGCATGGGGTTGCTTCAAGGCGAAGGAAATGTGAAGTTTCGTGGAAGGTAGTTGGTTGGAAGTAAAACGATATTTTCCCCAAACCAAAAAGTTGAGACTTGATCAAACCACGGCAAAAAGAGGCATAAGAGATGTGGTTTAGGTCAAGAATATGCTAAAAATGTTAAGTGGATCAATAGTTGATTCACTAGCGGGTTAATAGTTATATGCGCTTTGAGAAATGTGCATGTGTGTATATAAAACCTAGTATAGTGTTGGGTTAATAAGCTAGCCCATGTAAATGAATAAAACCTAACTAGAGGTACTGGTTAGGATTTCTTGTGAGCTGTTGGCTTAGAGCTAAGTTTACATAAGCTTGTGCTAAGCCAAGTAGAGGAGAGATAGGTTTTTTGAGTGGCTAGGAAGTGGCTTTAAACATTCGTCTCTAAGTATCAATAGATATATAAAATTCATCCAAGTCTTTCTCCTATTTGCTTAAGTGTTGGAATATTGATTTTGCTTGGTTTTTGGTGTTTCTTTACCCTCTCTTGATCTTGCTATGATCCATGACGAGTAAGAGGTAGAAGATGAGTCTACTGATCAATCTTCAACCATCTAGGTCACTTATAGAGCAAGATTCGAGACCAAGCCTGATTTTACTTGTTCTTAGCTCAAATTTGGTTTTTCCTAATCTAGGTAGTTTTGGTCAGAATCTTTTCCTTGATTATCTTGCTAGGATATATAGGAGTAGATCTGGAAGACCTCATATCTTAGATCCTTACAAGTAAGAAGTAACTTGAGTTTTAGAGTTTTTTTGTGTTCTTGAGTCCTTGAATCGATTTTCTTCAAATTAGTGAAACTAGGTCCAAGAAGCTTGTGTTTCTTGCCTTTATTTGGTGTGTTCAAAGCTCCAAGTCATTTGATGCAATCTTCAAAAGTTCCATTGATTAGGGTTTAGATTTGGGTTGTTATCTATTCTGGACGTAGGGTAGCGGTTAGAACGCTATTACCCCTGTGGTCAGATTGGCCAGCGGTCAGACCGTCGTACTTGTGCGGTCAAACTAGCCTTCCAGCTGTTGTAGAGCTCTGTTGTGAATATGATCTTCATAGTGAGAGTTTTGGAGTACCTAAGAGGTAAAATTTTGATACAACCATTCATCTCCCCTTCGATTGTAGATGTCGATCCAACATAAACACATCACAACAAACGTGAAGTGGTTCACCACAGGTTGGCTGAAGTACAAGCTCACCGTTTTCCATTGCATGGATCTCCTATGTTCAAGACATAAATTGCTTCATTGCAGACTCTGAAATTTGAATTCCCAACCTACCATTTTTATAGAATGATAAAACCAAGTATACCGGGCCAAAAGCTGGATATAATTTGGAATAGCGAACCATATGATTTAGTCTTCTAGGTGCTTTTTACATTTTGGTTAATTCAGGCTTATCTTTCAAACTCGGAATGCTAAAATATCAAAATGGCTGATGGCGCAGATCTCTAGATGGATAAAATGTTGACCAAACGATGATAGTTATTCTGTGGTCAGAGCCATAATTAACACCATATCTTACGACAGAGTGCTTCAGTAGCTACTTACCCACGGGGAAAGAGACTTTTTTGTACGGATAATCCATTTTTTATTCAAAATTACAGAAATATATTCACAAATTTTTTTTATAAAAATAGGCTCCAGTCGCCTAATGGTTTGGCGATCGGAGCTCGCCGCCCAACCCAATGGCGACACTTGGTGAATCTGCCAACCGTTGGGCGATTAATTGCAGTCGCCCCACCGTTGGGCGACTGGAATCTAGTCGCCCAACCGTGTGGCGACTGGGGGTAGGTTAAAAGCGCGGCACGCTCGGCCGCTGTTTTCATTTCTTGTTCGTAGCCAGAGCGATCGAGCGAGTGTGAGAGAGCAAGGAGAGGAGAAGAAGAGAGGAAGAAGGGAAAGAAGAAGGATTTAGTACGTAATTTTTTGTTAGTGTTAGTAAAAAATATAGATGTAGAAAATTTAGTGTAGAAAATTTAGTGTAGTAATTTTGTATAGCATTTTTGGTATAAAAAATTTGTAGTACACATTTTTAGTATAGAAAATTTGCAGTATACAATTTTTAGTATAGAAAATTTAGTTAACGTAATTTTGTATGAAATGTTAGTGGTAGTAAAAATTGTAGATATAGAAAATTTAGTATGGATATTTGAGTACAATGTTTAGTATAGAAATTTTAATATTTGTAGTATACATTTTTTTGTATGGAACATTTGTAGTATAGAAAATCGTAGAAGTAGAAAATTTAGTATGAAAATTTTAGTATTTTTGATATATTAGTGTAGAAAATTTAGTGTAGAAATTTAGATGTAGAAAATTTAGTCTTAAAATTTTGTATAGTATTTTTGATGTATTATTGTAGAAAATTTAGTGTAGAAATTTAGATGTAGAAAATTTAGTGTCGAAATTTTGTTCGGTATTTTAGATGCATTATTATAGAAACTTTAGTTTACAAATTTAGATGTAGAAAATTTAGTGTCGAAATTTATACATATTAGAAAAATCAGTAAATATTGAGGGTACAAATTAATCGTGCACGTTCATTGCAGTGGGTTGCGACACGTTTATTTTGTAGGTAACTTGAACTCTTTTTGTATGTATGGCTCATGATGGTTGTGACTCCGACTAACGGTACCCGCTATTGGACGAGCACGTGGACCGCGTGCACCCCGCTTCCCATCGTGCGCGGGCATCGGGGAGCACAGACGAGCCGGCTGAGTTGGGAGTGGTTCGGACACGCACACCGCGCGTTGCCTGGGGACTCGACCCCGTTGGACTGCTAGGTTTGCACTACGCCAGCGTTTTAGTGTTGTCGTAAGAACGTTCCGTGCTGACCTTCACTTTGTTTGTAGGCTGCGGGATGCCGGGCTACTCCCTCTTGCCTGGATGGTGCAGGCCACGGAGGAGGATGGAGCCGCCTTGGCCGCGGGCGGGGACGAGGCGGGCGTGGAGAGATCACGACGCTTCCCGTTCGATCGTTCCCTGCTAACGGCTTTGGTGGACCATTGGCGGTCCGAGACACACACTTTCCACCTCCCATTCGGGGAGATGATGTCGACCCTGCAGGATGTGTCCCTGCTTCTTGGCCTTCCGATCGAGGGAGGCGCTGGTGGCTTCCTACCGGAGGCCCCGGCCGAGTGGCGCGCGGACATGCTCGGCAGATTCGAGGGGGTCCTTCCACCGGCCGATGACCACCACATCTTCGAAGTGACTTAGACCCACATGCCATCGCTGAGGTGGCTCGCACAGTACCGGGTACGTGGTCTTTACAATTGATCGTGTATTCGAAGCTTTCTACGTCGGGTGTAGGCCGGGTGTAGACGTATCGTTAGCCTGCTGTCCTGCACGAGGCTACCGGCGGTGTCCACACCCACGCCTAGCGCACAGACGGCTCGGCCACCAGTGCCGCCCTGACCGGCGTGGCACTACTCTGGAGGCTCCACGTGGCCAGCTGTTCTCACATCCTCCGTACATCCCTGGTTTACCCACACAGAGGGTGTACTCGACATATGCCCCTTCTCCAGGAGCGATGACCTTCACTGAGGGTACGTATCGTACGATCTCTATTTTATCGCAATATTTTATATCTAAAACTAACGATATTATTTTCGCAGGTCATTTCGAGTCTGAGTCCCGATACGGCCCCACCGCGAGCCCGAAGGATGTGGACCAGTACTTTTCCGAGTGGGTCAGGCGGCCGTCTGGATCTGCACCTCCTGAGACAGCACCAGAGATTCTCTCCGGCAGTGCCCTCCCCGGTGCACCGGAGGGCACACAGCCAGAGGTGCAACTGACTCCACCAGCTCAGAGGCAGGTGCACATGCTCCTGATCGTTTTATGTTTTCGGAGCGTCGTCACCCGTTGCACCGAAGGACGGTCAAGCGGGGCCGACATAGGCGTGGGGACGGGGCAGGCTAAGGTGGCGCCTGATTGTACACCATTGTTTCATGTACTGCTTAGTTCTTTATTTACCATGTGAACTTTTTAGTACTGTGTCGTACTTACTTTTACTCATTGCCTACGACATCCGAATAGTGCGCATCAAAATATCACTTATCGTCGTATGTATCAATTGTTTTACGGTCAATCGTTAGTAAAAAAAATTTAAAAAATTATTTACGCACCTACAACATACAATGAACATAGACTTTTATTACAACTTCAGCAGAATTTTTACCAGTTTAAAACTATAAAATTGACAAAATCTAAAACATTCATGGGGGACGTATCTAGTCGCCGCCCCATTGGGCAACTGCATGAAAATCGCCCAACGGTAGAGCGGCTAGATGCAGTCGCTCTAAGGTAGGGTGACAGGTATTGTGTCGCCACTGGATTGGACGAAAGTGGTTTATCACAGGTTGGCTGAAGCAAAAGCATATGGATGATATTTTGAGAAAGCTGGATTACAGCAATTGCAGGCTTGGGCCATCTAAAAAAGCTGGATTACAGCAATTGCAGGCTTGGGCCATCTAAAACCATGGGGACGAGTGCAATCTGCAAGCCAACGAGTAAACTATGAAGCATCATATACATGATTAGAAAAATTTACCGTAGTTAAAATAAAGAATAAGTGGGATATTGTGGCCAGTTGGATGGCACTTCTGAAAGTAAAGTAAAGTAACGACATGGAATATTGTGGCCAGTTGGATAGCACTTCTGAAAGTAAAGTGGCTATAAAAAAATTTCACTACCCTTTTTTGCCGCACACCTCTCTTTTTCGGTCACTGGTTGGTCATCAAAAGTCAACTGTAGTGTGATCTAACAATGTGTCACAGCCTTTCTCGCTGATGACTAGAATACGATTCACACCAGCCACAGGGTTATTTTTGTCACGGTTTGCCGCTAATTTGGCAGTTTAACACGCACTGAATCTTTACTTTTTTGTGCATATACCACCATTCATTTTTAAGCTTTTTATTGAGTGTCCCCTGATTTTTAGTTGTGTTCGCTCATTTTTGTTGAGTGTTCAGTAATTTCACAATAGTTAAGCTCTAGTTGAGTATTCCATGAATTTTTGTGGATTTTTTTTATGTTTTTCTTGATTTTCATGGGTTATCAAAGTCATCAAGGGCATGAGAACCATCTCTTGATGTGGTCGTTGAGTTGTGGTTGTAGGACTCCACCTACAAAGCTTAAATACTAGTGTCCATCTATATGTACACGAGAGTGTGTATCAATAGGAATTTTATGAGATCGTGAATTTATTCCCAGCTTCTGTATTTCTAGGCGTGTGCTATGAGGATGCACCCGTTTGTGGTGTGCGTGCATGGTAGCACGTGTGTTTTCCTTGTAATAAAAAAAATCACGAAGGCATAATGGTTTTTTGGGGCAAATTTGACGGTCAACAAACACTCACCTTAGTAGCATTCTAGCAAAAGAGAAAAATGTGACTTTTGGATGCTGAACAAAAAATATGGTTGCAACGAGTAGCAAAAAGATAGCTTTCTCTATAGTTAAACAATATCTGTAATGCCCATTTTTTTAGAAGGGCCCACTGAGCAAACCCTAATGAGGATTTGACCTAATCGAAGCTTAAGGGATCTTCAAAAAGGGGCAAACTATTTTTCCCAATCAGCCACCACCCTTTCTTTTTCTTCTCCTCAGGTAGTCTCTCTCTTTTCCTCTCATGAGGCGGCTTGGCTTGCGGTGGTGGCGCTAGTGACCAATGGAGGCACTGGCGCTGGTCGGCGGCGTGAGGTTTGGCGCAAACGTACAGCAAGTTGGGCGTTGTGACGTGCGGTGCAGGGCGCTCGCGACTAAGAGTCGCTGAGGTGGCAGCGGTCGATGGCGACGCGGTTCAAGAGGCATTGGGCATTGCGCAGGCGGCGCAGGCTGGCGGGAGCAGGCGACACGGCCAAGGGATGGTGCGGCCTGTGGCAGCGGCTTGGAGCGGCAGGCGTCGTAGGCGCATGGGCGACAGCGGCGTGGCGGCGGCAGTGGTGCGAGGCGGCACGGCCGGCCAAGGACGGCGTCGGTGACGCCACGAGCGGTGGTGATAGCATGGGCGGCGCATGTAGGCGGTGGCGGTGGAGTGGCAAGCTGACAATGGCAGAGGCGGCCGGTGGCATAGGGACATGCGGTGGTGGCGGCCACAAGGGGCGGCGCGGCCGCTCGGCCTTGATGCCGCAGGCGGCCAAGGTTTGTGTGGTGTGGCGCAGTGACCGGCGGTGGCGCCTGGTGGTGGCAACCGTTGGCAATGGCTAGCGCCAGCGACCGACGACCAGCGGCGATGGTCGGCGGCGGTGGTCGGGTGACCTTTCAACGGTCACAAGGTGCGGTTGACGATTTGCACGGCCGAACCCCGTTTCGCACGCTGTTTTGTGAGTTGCGCTGTAGTACGTGTTTCGCATGGCTGAATCACATTTCGCATGACGTTTTGTGGGATCGTGCAGTGGGCATGGTTCGCACGGCCAAACGGCGATTCGCATGATGAAGAGTTAGCGAACGCAAATTCTTCCGGTCGATTACACTTCTATCTGTCTTCCACAAATTATCTTACTGTTGATTTGATCCATCTCCATTTCATCATGTAGGTTCATGCAGCTGTTGAGGAAGCGTTCGGGCAGTTGCATATTCTGGGCCATTCGTACAACGCATCCGCATAGCGTGCTCAAGGCAACTGTCTCGCAGCCATAACTTTTTTGTTTCACATACCATGTGTTTCCAGATTACTTGCCACCTTGTCATTGAGTACAATTATCATATCGCTAAAGTTACCTGGCTAATATCGTACCACTAAAGTTACGTGGCTATTATCATATCACTAAACCTTATCTGGTTATTATTATATTACTAATATTTGTCTAGTTATTATCATATCGTTTATGCTTGCCTGATCATAGACTTTTAATACTGTATTCATACCATGATATTCTAGATTATCTTGTTTCATACGCTTTTAGGTTTATTAGAATGCTCAGTTAATGTTATTCTAGGATTCATGCTTTTAATTAGTGTTTTATAATTCATGCTTAAATTGTTAATGGGGGTAGCATATGAACATGTTTTAACTTAGGTTTAAATTATTAGCACTCTTTTTGATATTAGGGCTGCTATGTTTTAGTTTCCTAATATCATGATCCATTAATTATATGATGTTGTATGTGAGCTATGAAGGATGTATATATTAAACCTGTTAATCTGACTAATAATCACTTATCACATAATAAAACTTGAATGGTTGACAACCTTGTGTGAGTTATGTTATAATATCTCGTTAGAATAATTCTTATATCACTATCACCATATTATCATTCTACATCACCCTCATATCGGGAATTATGTCTTTCCATTTTCAACCTTAGCAAATCATTTCACTTCTCATAACATTATGTTAGTATTCTCTTAGTTCCCTTAAATTCACACCATATAATATGTTAACAATATAACAGTTACCTGGCCTAGGGTTACCCACATATAGGGGAGATTTTTACTTACCTGGTAACGTATAGGAGCCGTACACTTTCATTACTTAGGATATTACACCCCGTCCATGGTTATACAGTCAAGGACAGTGTTGTGCCTGACTATTCTCGTATAATCGGATATGTGGAAAGTAATCGCCGGTACCATTGCTATAATTTGCTAAATAATGATTATCTTTGATTTCACCATTACTATTGTCTCATTACTCAGGATATTACACCCCGTCTTCGGTTATACAGTCGAGGATAGTGTTATGCCTGACTATTGTCATATAATCGACTATGTGTAAAGTAATCACTGATGCCATTGTCATAACTTGCTAAATAATCATTATCCTTAATTTCACTATTCCGATTACCTCTATCCCTAACTTTCATCAGTGTTTCCTAGTAACCTAGTCACCTTGCATTAACTTGGGTCAATTACTTACTTACATTAATTGTCCTTTACTCACCATGTTGCGACCGTTGTGGATACTTGCTGAGATTTTCAAATCTCATGCTTGCTCTTTCCATTCTCAGGTAAAAGGCCAGTGGAGTGATAGCATCATACATGGGTGGGAGCACTTGAGTTTTCAGCACCATGGCTTGATACTATTTATGTTATTTCATTTATTCTTTATTTGGTTAGAAGTGGACTGGTTCCATATTTAAAATGTTTATTTCAATTTCTGTTGATTCTTTAATAAGTACTCTTAAAGTTTTAAATTCCTTGTGTTTCCAATTGCGGTTTTTATTTTGTATTCTTTACTTTGACGATAACATTCTATAGTAGTACCTTATAATATTGATATGTGAGGTGCTACAATGTCATTCGAAAAAATATCACTTATACAAACACTAAGTCCATCTCTACTTAGTGCTGGGCAAGTCGTATCAAACAACTGCAGTTCGAAAGTAGAGATCACGCATCGCCGAGTTTAACACGGCGAAGCCACTAATTTGGCAGTTCAACACGGAATTTGGCAGTTCAACACGGACTGAATCTTTACTTCTTGTGCATGTGTCATCATTTATTCTTTTTGTACGCTTAGGAAAATCAGGTTCCCCCGTTTATTAGGATTTTCTGATATTTTCTTTGATTTTCATGGGTTATGAAGTCATCAAGCGTATGGAAACCACCTCTTGGTATGTGATAGTGGTGTTGTAGTTATGCTACTCTATCTATCAGGTTTAAATGCTGATACCCATCTTTGTCAAAGACGTACGAGTACGCATCAGTAAAACTTTTATGAGATCACGAATATATTCCCACTTCTGTATTTCTAAACATGTTCTATAGGGACGCACCTGGTCGTAATATACGTGTGTGTTCGCGTGTGTACATATTGCTCTTCCTTGTAATCGAAAAACTCATGAATGGCATAATGATTTTGGGGGGCAAATTTAGTGGTCAACAAACGCTTACCTTAGTAGCGTTATAGCAAAAGAGGGAAGTGTGATTTTTGGATGTGGAAGAAAAAATATGGTTGCAACGAGTAGCAAAAAGATAATTTTCTCTAGTTAAATAATATCGTTCCGAGAAATGTCACTTATATAAAAGTCAAGCCCATGTCGTATCAAACAACTACAGTTGGAAAGCAGAGATCACGCATCACCAACTACGGCGCTTCAACACGCACAGAATCTTTACTTTCATTTTTTTTTATTTATGTACGTGTTGGATAGCTAACTTCTGAAAGTAAGGCAACGACATGGAGATGACTTTTGTATGCATTGAGCGATTTGATATAAGGTGTTCTTTTTTTGCTATGGATTATAGATTTTAGTTGAAATTTTTAAATTTTTGTTGTTTATGACAGAGATTACAGAGAGATATACTCGTTTGCGATTTTGGTGAATACAGATGTTAGACTTTTAATGTATACTATAATTAACTTGTAGATCTCTTCTTAAAAAATATTTCATTTGAAAATTAGATACTATAGCAAAAATTAAAAGTTATTTTTACAAACCATAAAGACATACATATAGTAGAAATCCCCGACCGGCCATTGGTTAGCCCTACTTTTGACTGACTCGGGGTCCTCGATACAGCGTGGTCATCACATCTTGCGGATCCAGCTTGGACGCTTAGAAGTATCTCCTCACCTGTTCAATCAGGCCCCCCTATTATTAGGATTTATTCTCAGGTGTAATTGTTAGTCAAGCTGCACCGAAATATCATTACCAATAAACCAAGATCATACAAGAATTGGCAAATCATAAAGCAAAGAAGTAAATAGAATGCATTGCCCTTAGACCAAATTACGCCCTCATCGTGCAGGGTTTTCGGCCCTCTAGCCAAAGGTTGCAAAACCAAATTATTGGGAGGATTGTATTTTGGAAACGGGAGGCAATATAATGTGCAATTGTTTAGGACACAAAGCATAAATCCGTATCTCTACTGCTTAAAAGAACTTATTAGTGAGTGATGCTGATGGTACCTCACACCCTCCACTACCCCTTCCATCTCACTAGAAAATCTCTAATAAAAACTATCTTCCAACTAACAAACTTCAACTCCCTATAAATATCTAACAAACAAAAAGCAGGAAAAACTCCCAACAAACAAATAATTTCGGTACAAATTGTGATGGTGCAAAACAAAGCTTGACTAGGCTCGGTGGTAGAGCCACGGGCATGGTGTGGGCCAAGCAAAACAACAGAGGAGCGATGCCAGCTTTGTTGCAGCTCGACTGACACAAAGGCAGAGTTGAGGGCATGGAGCCATGGAGCAGGCAGTTCTTGACGACGTCGACCTAATGTATTAGGGTATTATGATATTTTTTTATCTATTGCAAAACCTGTGCATTCAGTTAGTATCGAACATAAGAAAACATGAACAACTTTTTTACAATAGCAAGAGCAATGCCTACCACCCGAAATGCTCTTCTGTTCTTACGTTACGATAGTGGGTTGTTAAGACACCCCGGTTTTTGGAACTGAAGGACCGAAATGGCGACAGAGGGGGGTGAATGTCGATTCTTAAAAACTATTTCCCCCTCTTAGGTTCCACTTAATGAAACTCTCTGGAACCAAGAACAAAGTACAGAGGACAATGAAAAACTAATCTACTAAAAACCACAAAAACTCACAGGCTGCCAAAGAACAAGGCCGGTCAAACCGCTACAAAGAAGCCAGTCGAACCGCTTGCACTGGGCCGGTCGGACCGCTGGCAATAGCCCGTTCTGACCGCTCGGCCGGTCTGACCGCACGGCAAAAGCCGGTCTGACCGCCGCTCGGGGGTCGGTCTGACCGCCGTTGTCTGGCCGGTCTGACCGCCGTTGTCTCGGCCGCTTTGTTGCAGCTCGACTGACACAAAGGCAGAGTTGAGGGCATGGATAGGGGTGGATATCGAGCCGGCTCGGCTCGGCTCGGCTCGGCTCGGCTCGGAAAAGAAGCGGCTCGGCTCGGCTTGGTAAAAGCTTGGGCTCGGCTCGTTAGGCTCGTTAGCGACAAGCAGCAGAAATGCGAGAGAAGCGATGAAATGCAAAGAAAGAAGCAGACATTTCCAACCCCTAGCAGCATACAAGTCCACCAGGCGTCCAGGGCCAACACATACACAGGTTTACACAGCAGACATGAGACAACAGCAGAATTAGAAGCTTTTCATCAAGTAGTGCTTACACAGCAGCAGACAGCAGCAAACAGGAGCATATAGAAGTCCACCAGGTGTGCAGGGCCAACACAGGTTAACAAAATACACAGCAGACAGTAGCAGAATACACATGTTTACAAATTACACAGCAGACAGCAGCAGAATACACAGGTTTACAAATTACACAGCAGACCCAAAATCACTGAATCACTGAACCAGCAGACCCATTTTGCCATTTGCCACCCAAAATCACTGAACCAGCAGCAACAGTTCACTGCATTGGCAAAACACCGCAGCAGCAGAACACAACACTGCAGCAGTCACTGCATTGCCAAAATCATTACATTGCCGAAATGTTGGACTACTGACAGTGCACCAGCAGCAGAAGTTAGACTCTATAGTAACAAAAATGATAGTGAAATGAAGGATTTTGGTAGAGAGACTTACAATCCACTCTATATTTTGGAACAAAGTTTTCTAATCCCCTAGCAATGAACTTGGCTATCAAACTCCTAGCAGCAACATCATTGGAGGCAGCATTGTCAAGAGTAATCGTCATAATCTTGTCTTCTATTTTCCATGCAGTTATACACTCAAAGACTGCCTGAGCTATCACTATCCCGGTGTGTGGAGGATCCAACTCAACAAAGTTTAGCACACGGCATTGCATAGCCCAATTAGAATCAATGTAATGCGCCACCAAACTCATATAACAAAGGTTTTGATTGGATGTCCACAAATCACAGGTTAAACTTATGTTATCCACAGCTTTAAGACTCTTCCTAAGGTTTTCTTTTTCTGTTTGATAAACCTTTATGCATTCAGCCCTTATAGTCTTTCTACCAATAAACTGGTATGATGCATTCATATACCTCATCAACACATTAAACTAACTGTGCTCTACCATCTTAAATGGATACTCATGGACAATTATCATCTTTGCAATTAATCTACAAGTTTCCTCATGGTCATATTCACTAGGATTAACAAAAGGTAAATTTGATCCCTCGGGATCATAGTTGAGTGTACCTTGAGCCTTTTGCCTTCCCACTTTGTTTAGATAGGGTGCACACTTGGGAATGTGCCTTTTCAGATGTGAAGTGGCTCTCCCATGCTTGTAAGAGAACAATCCATAACAAAACCGACACTTCGCCTTCGTCTCAATCACCCCTTTCTCCTTCTTGGATGGGACATTGACCACCTTGAATAGCTTCCAACAATCTGAACGCTTTCCTCTACCCTTTTTGGTGGGAGACACTTCAATTCCCTTCTTCCTTTTCACTCTTCTGTCGGTATCGTCATCTTCCACCACGACTGCTACCGCATGCGCATCATCGCTCGCAGAATCCAGGGAAACATGCGAACCTTCACTGTCATTTGACAAATCAAGCGTGTCCGACAGGACAGGCTGTTCGCATTGCTCACCCGGCAACTACACAAAATTTAAAAGATAGATACACTCTCAAGTCTCAATCCAAACAACTATCATGTGCTATACTGCTATACACAATCATGTGCTATACTGCTATACACAGTCAACAAAATTTAAAAGATGGATACTCCCAACTATCTGTAAATCACACAATTTAAAAGATGGATACTCACAAGATTTACCGAGGCTGCCGGGATCGGAGCTGCTTTGCCACTGCAAGGTGGCCGTGGACAGGGGTTGGGGACGCGGTTCACCACTCGGGTCGATGCCGACGCGGAGCGAGCTGACCGGAGGACCTCCTCTCTCCGCGGTTCTTCGACTCCATGTTGGCCTGCGCACGCCGCTCCATGCGCCAGACTCCGACGAGAGGCCGACGGTGAGGGTGCCGCCGGATCTAGGATTTACGCTTGAGGTAGGCGATGGCCAACGGGAAGGGGGTGGAGGCTGAGACGAGAAGGAGGGGAGGGGCCGGCGCCGGCGGACGGTGAGGGTGCGGTGCGGCAACGTGGTGGTGGCGCCGGATCTAGGGTTCACACTTAGGGAAGGCGAT
This sequence comes from Bonia amplexicaulis, assembly GCA_036346245.1. Classification (NCBI taxonomy): domain Eukaryota; kingdom Viridiplantae; phylum Streptophyta; class Magnoliopsida; order Poales; family Poaceae; genus Bonia; species Bonia amplexicaulis. Next base: position 8,398,226 of record CM070744.1, on the reverse strand, counting down.
AGCCGATGGGAAGGGGGTGGATGCTGAGGCGAGGAGGAGGAGGGGCGGCGCGGTGGACGGCGAGGTGCGGTGCCGCGCCGCGGCGGCGGCGCCGGATCTAGGGTTGAGAGGGGATCGGGAGTGCGTCGGCGGAAAGGGGATTGGGAGTGCGTTGGTCGAATGTCTCGGTCTCTCGGATGTGTCGGCAGTCGGCACTTCATCCGAGCGAAACGAGCGATGCGGGTGATGGGCCGCCCGAGCCACCCTCCCGACCGAGCCTCCCGAGCCATCCGAGCTGCTCGTGGTGGCTCGGGCTCGGCTCGTTGCACCGAAGCTCAACCTTCGGCTCGGCTCATAAATGACACGAGCCGAGCCAAGCCGAGCCGAGCCTGTGACGAGCCGAGCCGAGCCGCGAGCCTCGAGCCACATTTCCACCCCTAGGCATGGAGCCATGGAGCAGGCAGTTCTTGACGACGTCGACCTAATGTATTAGGGTATTATGATATTTTTTTACCTATAGCAAAACCTGTGCATTCTGTTAGTATCGAACATAAGAAAACATGAACAACTTTTTTACAATAGCAAGAGCAATGCCCACCACCCGAAATGCTCTTCTGTTTTACGTTACGATAGTGGGTTGTTAAGACACCGGTTTTGGGCGAAGGACCGAAATGGCGACGAGAGGGGGTGAATGTCGATTCTTAAAACTATTTCCTCTTAGGTTCCACTTAATGAAACTCTCTGGAACCAAGAACAAAGTACAGAGGACAATGAAAAACTAATCTACTAAAAACCACAAAAACTCACAGGCTTCCAAAGAATAAGGCCGGTCAAACCGCTACAAAGAAGCCAGTCGAACCGCTTGCACTGGGCCGGTCGGACCGGCAATAGCTGGTCGACCGCCGGGGCCGGGCTCGACCATGGATTGTCGGCGGTCGACCGCTGGCCGGTCGACCTTTGGCCGGTCGACCGCTAGGTAGTAGCTGGTCTGACCGTCGGCTGGAAAACCGGTCTGACCGCCGTAAGAAATCCGGTCTGACCGCTCCCCTGTTCCCAGGGCACCCGAGAGCAAAGACAGCAAAAACCAAATTCCAAATTCCCAGATATTGTTTGATCCTTTGGCCACAAAACTTTGCAGAAATGTTAGCAATGTCCAGAGGACTCTACAGGCAAAGATTTAGGCCATCTCAAAGAAGGAATCAAGATTTGGAGAAGAACCCTAGAGGATGAACAAGAAAGGCTCAAAATGTGATTCTTGCAAATTGAACAAGTAGCTCTTGGAATTAGATGACCAGAGGGTCTAGAAGTGCAATTCCATCCTAGAGCAATCCATTTTACCACAGAAAAGCAAGAATCAAGAAGAGAAAGAGAATCTCAAGAATCCAACCAAGAAACCATCGTAGCAACTCAAGCATAGAGAAGAAATCTCAGATTTTCATTTCTCAAAAGAAGAATACAAAGAGTCTAGTTACATATGTACATCTACAGCACAAAGAAGGATTACAAGACTCTCAAACCATCCTCTCCCACTCCATCCTCAAGAACACCAAGAACCCTCTCTAGTTCTTGGGAGGAACACACACACAATGAGGATAGGGTCACAAGGGCTGAATGGAGGAGGCAACAATGCTGCCCTCTTATGGTCTCCAACCAATAAAGCCTAAAGCAAAAGCTCTCTCCAAAGACACTTTTGACTAAAGTAAGCCCTAACCCTAATTCAGGTGTCCTAAGGGGTACGCAGCCCCCTGCAGCTATTTATAACCCCCGCCACGGGTCTCCTACCGCTTCTGTTGGATAAACCCGAACGAGCCCGCTCCCACTTTGCGACCTCTCGAAATGACCATTTCGCCTCCCGCAATCTCCGGAAGCTTCGCGCTCCTTGTCTCGCACGCCGCAACCACGCCGAGTCCACGTCGTCTTCGACACATCACGACCGTTCGACCTCGGCGCCACCGCGCCTAGTCCGTCCACCGTGTCTCGCCACGACTCCGTCTCGATGTCGGCGGTCACACAGACAAGAAAGCACATCAAATAGCACTGTTCGATACATGAACGCGTAAATAGCATAATCAAGACCAAACCTGTCGTATCAACAGAATATGCATCCTAACCCATACGACTAAGTTTGACCAAAGTCCGACCGAGCCCGTTACACCATGCAACGTCTGGGTCCGAACCAACTGACTCAAACTCGACTTTTCTAAACCAATGTCAATTACTCATCATTCACATGGGATGACCCTCACATGGTCTCTCAATCTCCCCCTTGATGAGTATATTGACAAACACCGAAAAAGCGTAAAGTTGAGTTTGAAGAGTCTAACATGGTCCATAAGAACAAGAATGAAACTAATGATCATGTCGACAGAAGGAGCAAAAGAAAGAATAATTTTTCCTCAAAGCTCCCGAAGTGGCTTTTTCTACCACTATTCTCCCCCTTTTGGCAATAAACACATCAAGAATGCAAGAAGGAGAAAAAGTCATAATGATGGATGAAATGGCTGATTTGATCATTATAAGAGTTTAGAGCCATGAGAATTATCCAAAATGACCATAATGTATTACACCAAGCCATAATATACAAGTATGCTACAAAGATCATGACTATGTATGTAAAGTGAAGCTAAGCGAAATAAGGCATAATCTGAATTTTAGTTGAAGTGCTTAGCATGTCAAGTCAAACATGATTTTAGTCTAGCTAGAGGTATCCATGAATGATGCATGTCATGTCAATAAGCTAAATGGAATCAAGAAGCTAGTGTTGAGTCAACTAGAGTGCTACTAGATCAAGAATGATACATTTGTTTAAGTACTTGTAGCTTTTAGCAATTGAGCACAATTGACAAATTTTGACTTTAGAAATCACATGATTGTTTCCAACTATTTTTTTGTTTAGTCATGTGCTAGATCTCAAGCCTTATGCGACCACTTCAAGCAATGAGCTTAAAAAGATGATCTTGGTCATCCAAAACTCCTCTGAGTTCATGCCTTGTGCAATGGCAAGCCGTCTCATGAGAAGGAATTGGTGAGATCAGTTTTTTCGCACAAAAGAGATCTTTTTGCTTTTAACAGATTGTACTAACTTATGTGTCATCAAGATACTAATATAGCTTAATCTATTGCTCAACAATGATTCAAGACTCAACTCAGCCTATTTGACATGACATGAATCATAAGAAGATAACTAAAGCCGACTAGTCTCAAATATTAACATGACATGAATTAGGTCAAATTGAGCATTTTAATTAACCTATCATGGCAAAGACTTGACTACACATATAAAGTCATGATCAAATTAGCAATGAAGCACAAATCATGGTAAGATGTAATATAAATGAAAACATGTCATGAATGGATAATAATCAAGGCTCCATGTAGCTAAATTACAATGCAGATGAAGAAAATCCAGCTCCCCCTTAACATGTGATGCAACTTTTAGTTCAAGTTGAGTTATGTCAATATTAAGATCTAGAAGTTCCGAAATGAACTCCCCCTGAACCAAAGCAATAAAAATGAGAGGCTGGCAAAGAAATCAGAAAACAGGCAGTCCTTAAAGCATAGATAAGATAGAGAATACTAATGGCTCAGACTAACTCTTATCTACCCCATATGACTCCAGGATAACCTGCTGTCAAGTGAAAACACACACTAGAGAGCAAACACGTACCCTGTCTACCCGAGGGTGGCCCAACCCTCGCTAGAACCTAGAAGAAGTGAGTGAGCTCAACCTAGTGAGATAAGAAACAGCTATCCTGAAAGCATAAGATAAGAGCAAGAAGTCTAAGCAACTAAGCAAGAGACACACTCTAACCTATGCTAGACGGACTAAAACCCAATGCACCCGCAGATGCGATGCAACAGTAAGGAGACAGAAGCATAATTAATTATGATAAAGTAGAAAAATCCAAAGCTCCCCCTCACAATAGTCCGTAAGGACAAACCACCCCAAGCTCTCCCCGCAGAGCTGAAAACCTCGAGCTATCCAGAGGCTTGGTGAAAAACTCTGCTGGCAAAATCAACAGAATATACATCCTAACCCATACGACTAAGTTTGACCAAAGTCCGACCGAGCCTGTTACGCCATGCAACGTCAGGGTCCGAACCAACTGACTCAAACTCGACTTTTGTAAACCGATGTCAATTACTCATCACTCACGTGGGATGACCCTCACATGGTCTCTCATTCCTTACATTCAGAAGAACCAAATAAATCTCCACAGAAACGTTTTAGTGTGGCCGTAACTCTAACACAAAATCTCGAAGTATCCTTTCCTCTTTTGTATGTGTTTTGATAAAATTAAGTAAGATTGAGTATATTATATATTCAGCAAGCCACATGGGTAGATCCTAGTTTATGTACTTGCTAGGATTGTCAATGGATGAGAATATACTGGTTTTATTAACGAGAGTGTGGATGCAGTTTTATTTGTAAACATTTGCAAACAAGAAATTATAAAACAACAACTTCTTAAGATTAGGGGGGTTTCATCACTTGATTACTCATCTTACTCAGATTGAAACATAAAGAAAACTACTTATTCCTTGCTATTGGAATCACCCATTAAGCACAGCTTCATTACCGGAAGCACGACATATTCGAATACCATTTATTTTACTCTGCAGAGTGGCCCAGCTTTACTCATAAGATTTCTCAAATTCTCAATGTCAAGCCATAGACACGCTCCAGCTAGCGTGCGACTGAGTTGAGAAAATAAGGTTTTTCACTACCCAATTTTTTATATAGCCTCTACCCGATAGGTTATACACTACACAAACTCAGGTATTCACTGGCCAAAGCAGAATGCCCCTGCCCGATTTTTGAGGATCTACCATTGTTAAGTATGGTTTTACCGTTCCTATACCATACCCCTTCACTCCTACCTCCTATAGAGATTCATTCGAGTTGAACAATTTTAGACCAGGGTTGTCAAGTCAACACTTATGGTTCTAGTCCTTACTTTTCACCACGAGACAACTATCCACAGCCCAAATCCTCGGTGCTCTATGGCACTACCACCACACTACTCAAGCCTCCTCCCTAAGGTAAGGTCGTAGACTCCAATCATCTAGTGGCTCTTCACGATGCATCCTTATCCTAGAACAATTTAAATAAATCTACCAGCAAAATACCAAGTCACTTAGTAGTACAAAATTTTTGATAAACTATTCTACATTATTTATATAGTAATTTAAATATTACTAATGTTTTCATGGTGAATATGGCCTCAAATTAAAAAGGGCATTTTTCAGTGGTAGGACATAACTAATTTACATGTCATTCTTGTAGGATCGAAATGGCAACAGAGGGGGATGAATGGTGCTTTCAAAAACCGCCCCTAAGTATTCAACATAAGCTTCTTCTCCAATAGCTATAGAAGCTATGAAGACAGAAGGTAAACGCTTACTGAAAATTGTAAAGAAGATCAGCAAACAAGGCCAGAGAGAAACAGTCCAGAAAACTGATTCATGGCTGGTTTGACCGCAATCGGTAGTACGGCCGTGAGGAGTGGTAGTACCGCTAAGCGGTAGTACCGTCGAGCCGAGCGATAATACCTCTTTTGAATTCAGTTGCTAAGCGGTAGTACCGTTGAGCTGAGCGGTAGTTCCGCTAAGTGGTAGTACCGCTGACTATTCCGAACCAAGTTCGAATTGATTTCAAACTTGAATTTGAATTTGAATTTAGTTAGGCTTGAGGTGGATCCGAATTGGGCTTGAAAATCTTATCCAAAACTTAGACATTAGATTATTGGGTCTCCCTTCTTTTCCTTATCATTTTCTTCCTCCTTTTCCATGTGTGAGCTCGCTTGACCTGTTCGCTCTCACTCCTGCTTGAACGCATGAATCAATGTTGCATGATCCTCTTCACCGCATGAATATTTCTTTGCATTGCGTGCCCCGCTCCCTCGCTCCTGCTGGCCACGCACGTCACTGCAACAAAGTGGGTGAACTTGATTGATCATCACTTCATTTGATCTCCAAAGCTTCTTGCCTTCCAAATATGAGAATAAACAAAGTACTTGAATTAGGTACTATACCATTCCCTTCTAAATTAAGATTATATGTATTAGGAAGTGAGTTCACATGATCGTTAGCCTTCTTAGCTATTAGTAACAATGAGAATGTGTTAATTCTAAGAATATCCACAACATAAGGTGTAAAGGAGTTTGTTAAATTCATTTAGTGGAATAACTATATCTAGGAGTATAATATATATATATATATATATATATATATATATATATATATATATATATATATATATATATATGATGAAATAGGGCACCATGGTGTGCGGGCACTAGACATCCCCTGTCTTTGGATTGCTTTTAGATGCGTGCAAGTGAAATGATATATAATATATCGGATGTAAAGTCTTAATCATTGATGAAAAGTCTCAATCATGGATAGAAAGTTTTAATCATGAAGTCTGGGCACCATGGTATCCCTGTTATTTATACTATAGGACGTTGAAATAGGCCACTATAGTGTCTGGGCACTAGGCCTCCCTGCCTTTGGGTTGCTTTTAGATGCGTGCAAGTGCAATGATATATAATATATCAGGATGTAAAGTCTTAATCATTGATGGAAAGTCTTGATCATAGATGGAAAGCCTTAATCATAGATGAAAGGTTTCAATCATGGACTCTGGGCACCATGGTGTCCCTGTTATTTATACTATATATATATATATATATATGTATATGTATATGTATATATATATATATATATATATATATATATATATATATATATATATATATATATATATATATATATATATATATATATATATATATATATATGTATATATATATATATATATATGTATATATGTATGTATATATATATATATATATATATATATAGCAAAATTAAAAAGTTTCGATAAAATTTTTCAATTAAATTATATCTAAGTATCTTAAAATTAGCATTTAAAAATAAATGCTGGGTCGGGTCAAATGCGTGTTTCATGAGCTGACTCGAGAGCCGACTGGACAAATTGACAGATTAATTGTTCGCATGCGTTGCTTTGGGAAGAACAGAGGTAAAGATCCCCTATATATTACTGGTTCCCCTTGGTTTATATCCAGAACTTCAGATAAAGCAGCAGGACAGCCATCTTCAGGCATATCCTACATTCCTACGCACATAGTTCCCCCCAATACTTTGTGATGAATATGAGCCTCGTTGATACAGTCCGCTGTCTGCTCGCACTGTTGTTGCTACTGGCTGCAACGGTGCAAGCATCCGCCATCCAAAGAAGCCAACCGGCGAACGGGACTCTTCCCTCCGCCGCCACGCTTGCCGGTTGTCCAAAGAGCTGCGGCAACCTGAGCTTCGACTACCCCTTCGGCGTCGGATCCGGCTGCTTCCGGCAGCCAGACTTCGAGCTCATCTGCGACAACCACGATGGCCCCACGCAGCCCCCCAGGCTCTTCCTGCACGATGGCACCACTGAGGTCACCGGTAATATTTCTGCTGCTTATAATGAGATGCAGATCGGCTTATCGCGTACAATTTTCATGAGATCTGGTGTGGATGTGTACAACATGTCCTGGAGACCTCCTGGGAGATCCTTCACTCTGGACGATACCGTTTTGAATATCACCGGCTGTGACTTCGATATTTACCAGCTGCTCGATCATGACACCAATGAAACCGGGAGGCTTTGCTCAGTGACCTGCCCTAACGAAGAAATCACGGACACGGTGGCTAGACAGAACTGCAATGGGACAGGGTGTTGCTCCGTCCGGCTGTTTGCTGCAGTTCGTGACATCAAACTCAAGTTTGTCCGCCACGCCGGGAACGCAAGCTCGAAGTCGGAGCGTACTCTGAACGATCGAAGCTCCCTCTGGGATAGAATCAACATTACTACTGACTGGGCTGTTCTCGCCTGGGCCATCGAGGATCAACCGACCTGCTCTGCCGCATTGGACAATAGGGCCAACTATGCCTGTGTCAGCAGACACAGTATCTGCTCTGATGGAGGTTCTACTTTAGGTTACGTCTGCGAGTGCAATTCTGGTTATGAAGGCAATCCCTACATACTCGATGGTTGCTCCCGCGACAAAGGTGACGTAATCTTCCTCACAACAACTTTTCTTTTAAGTAAAAACAGTTGCACGAACCACAAACATATATACATGCATGAGACACAAATTAGAGGTCGTAGGATCAGATCGCAATAAATTAACAAATAACCACATAATCAACCCTTTGAAGCATATAAGTGGTATGATTTAGGCAACTATATATATTAATTTAAATGTAGCAACTCAAGTGCCTTACTAGCCGGTCAGAGTTATTGAACCATTTTCTGACAACTAAATATACAACTATTTTTTTAACTGTAAGTCACATATCTACTTAGTATTAGTTTTGTTCAATCAATTAATCTAGATATTTTACTTATAGTAGTACTAAAAATATAAAACGTTGAGAAAATTGTACAAGAGGTCCCTAAACTTATACCAAAATGCAACTTAGGTCCCTAAACTTGAAAAATAGATTGGCAACCTCGTAAACCTGCAAATTTGTGCCACTAAGATCCATAAAGTTGCAAAAAATGTGTCAATTAGTTCATCACAACCTTTCGATTTGCTGAAATTCCTAATATGATTGTGGAAAATGGCATGTGACTAAATTAGGTTAAAAGTGATCAAATGACAGTTCGATGGAGGTGTGAAATTGATGCTAATCTCTTGGTACATGATGAAGATTGCAATCTTAGATCATAATGATTCTAGTTGGCTTGAGGATGTTTATTTCACCATTAAATCAGCATAGTACTTCAGCAAAAGATGCAGCATCCTAAGTGACACAAATTTGCAAGCTGATGGACCTGCCAAACTAATTTTCAATTTCAGGGACCTTTCTCATACTTAGGTACAAATTTAGGGGCCTCTAGTGCAGTTTTATCCAAAACGTTTGACTATTCATTCCCCAAAATGACAAAGGATTGTAAACAGAAGAAAGTACGATATTCTTCATGTGGGGTTATGAACAGAATATTAAAGCAGAATAATCAGTCACAGAATTTTAGGTACAGTTTTTCCCGCCCAAAAAAGCTTTGAAAATTAGAATAGCGCAACAAAGGTGGACAAGCATCCACATGGAGACGGTGAGATGAGACCTTACATTAGCCTAAGGTGACCGACCAGATGGTGCCCACGTGTTAAGACTATTTTTGCGTGTATCTAATTTTTAGTAGCCTCCAATAAAATATTCCATCTATAAAGGGCTTGCGTTTTTAAGCTTACATATATAACTCTTTTAAACTCACAATTTTCTCATAAAAAACAGGGTACAATCCGGTTCAACATAAGACAAACTGCGCTCGATGGTGCGGGAACATCAGCGTTCCATTTCCATTTGGCCTGGAAGAAGGTTGTTTTGCAAGGAAGGTATTTCACCTCAACTGTACAAATGCGACGTCATCCACCCTGAGGTTCGATGATCAGCAACAAATAATGTATATAAACGTTAGCGAGGGCCTTGTGGGCATCAAATACACCACACACGACGACTATCAACAATTCGGGATATCTGCACTTGATGAACCTTATCTCTACATTGATTCCGGACTGTCCGTCTCTGTGGAATGGGCTGTTGCCAATCTAACCTGTCAGGAAGCACAACAAAATAGCTCTGGATATGCATGTGTTAGCACCAATAGCACGTGCTTGGGTGTCAAATCTACAAATGGTTATACTAGCTATCACTCGTATACTGGTTATCGTTGTAGATGCATGGATGGTTTCCAAGGAAACCCTTATATTCCACATGGTTGTGAAGGTACTCTCTCTCTTTCTCTCTCTCTCTCCACGCCTGGGAAACATTCAAAGCGTTATCCGAAAGCAAAGGTCGGATTTATTAAGGGGTGGAAGTAAAAGCGAACAAAAAAAAGGAAAAATTATTTTACTGAACAAAGAGTTATAATTATTTTAACGCCTTGCCTTCACAGTCAGTACCTGCATTCATTATAATTATTTTACTGAAGAATGATGTAAGACGGAAAAATCAAACCGTTCTTAGTTATAGAAAGAATCTTGAAACATCAGGTAAATATTACATTTCCCCCCACATACCCCAAAGCAAGCGTTATGTTTCTAATCTCACTTGCATTCATTGACTAATGTTCCCCTTAGCAGTAAAAACGTGACATTCTTCTAGTTGTACTCTGAAATGTACATATCTGCAAGCATGTGCCTACTACATTATCCTTCATGGTAGCTTGTGAAATTGTCTATGCACGTTCTACTGCTTAAGTTCAGATAGAAGCTGACAAATAACAAATTCTAGTATCAGCTGAAAGCTGTGCACAAATAACATAACTACAGATGATATGGAATAACATTATTTTCCATTGTAAATTTCCCTCTCACTTTAGTAATGTGTTGCAGATGTTGACGAGTGCTTGATACCAGGCATTTGTAAAGGAATTTGCCATAACATTATAGGAAGCCACTATTGCACAGAGTGCCCAAGAAAAACAGAGTATGATGTTACAACTATGAAGTGCACATCAACAAAAAAGCAAAATCTTCTACTAGGTGAGTTCTATGGTACAATTCCATAATGAACTAGATATAAAAATAATACATAGTTTCTTTAGAGGAAAATAATACATGGCTGATGAGTGTAATCGTTGCAGGTATTGCCATCGGGCTTAGTGTTGGCTTGGTCATTCTACTTCTCGTCTTGAGTACAATATTTGTTATGCGTAGATGGAAAAGAGACATCCAGAAGCAACTACAAAGAAAGTATTTCCGAAAGAACCAAGGCCTTCTCCTAGAACAAGCGATATCATCGATGAAAATGCAAATGACAAGACCAAGATTTTCTCTTTAGCGAGCTTGAAAAGGCAACAAATAACTTTGACCCTACACGTATACTTGGTCGTGGAGGGCATGGAATGGTGTACAAAGGCATCTTATCTGACCAACGTGTAGTGGCCATAAAAAAGTCTAAAGTCATTGAGCAAGGTGAGATCAGTCAGTTCATCAATGAGGTCGCTATCCTCTCACAAATAAACCACCGAAATATCGTAAAGCTCTTCGGATGTTGCCTTGAGACTGAGGTCCCACTACTAGTGTATGACTTTATCCCTAATGGTTCATTATTTGAAATTCTTAAGGCTGATCGAAGAAGCAATTTTTCTTTATCCTGGGATGATTGCTTGAGAATTTCTCTGACTATTTGGAGCACTTTATTACCTCCACTCAATGACTTGGTATCAGTCTTTCATCGTGATGTGAAGTCCTCTAACATACTCTTGGATGGGAATTATACAGCAAAAGTATCAGATTTTGGTGCTTCAAGGTTAGTTCCTATCGATCAAACCCATGTTGTTACAAATGTGCAGGGCACATTTGGATACTTGGATCCAGAATACTATCATACTGGAAAGTTAAATGAGAAGAGTGATGTTTATAGTTTTGGAGTAGTACTTATAGAGTTGCTACTTAGAAAGGAGCCTGTTTTCACAAGTGAATCAGGGTTAAAACAAAACTTATCAAACTACTTCCTCTGGGAGATGAAGACGAAACCGCTAGCTGAATTAGTAGCTGCTCAAGTTCTCAAGGAAGCAACAAGGGAAGAGATAAACGATGTTGCTAGTCTTGCAGAGATTTGTCTAAGACTTCGAGGCGAAGAGAGGCCTACTATGAAACAAGTGGAGATGACATTGCAGTCTGTGCAATCGAAAAGGTTGAAATCATGTCAAATTGATCCAAGAAATGAAGACACGCAACCTTTGATATGTGGACAAAGCCAAGGCACCCGTCAGTCCACCGTTGCAATTGATATGCTAGACGACAGAGCTAATTTAGCCTCTCAAAGAAACCAAAATTGCTATAGCTTGGAGCAAGAGTTTATGTCATCAACGACTCTGCCACGCTAGATCTTTAGGTTTCCAATATTATGTTCGGCTGCCCCCTTTTTTCTTTTGCAAGTGCAATGAAATTCTTCTCCTTCGATGGAGGGTGATATATGCTCTACAGTGCACATGTATTTATTTCAACAATGGGTGTTTTTTAGTATTGAGATTGGTGTGTTCCAATCTTATTCACATATTAATAAAATTTCGGCATACTATCAATCTATCATACCTACCATTGTGCTATCTTGTTTTCTACTTCAATAATGGGTGGGTGGTTTCATCAGTTGGTCCAGGAGCAAGAGAAGCAGAAAACACCAGTCTACAATGTGCACAACATGTCAGATTATTGTTAGCTGAGTCACTTGTATCAAGTAAAAAGGTCTAAATACACAATTTCACAAAATCAAAATTGTTTGTTTCGTAAAACAATTGCGTAGTAGTAACAAGTGTATAGACCTCAAGACAAAATTGAACAAAAAAGATATAGCATCTCTGAAATGTAACCGAGAGATCCTTAATTGCATATCATCAAGTTCAATGGTATGTGCCAATCAGTTTATTGTTTCAAGGAATCAAATGTTTCTGGTGCTATTACAAAAACAAAAACATTTAGGTGAGTGGTTTGCATATTTGGTGTGGGAATTTTTTTTTTATCTTGCATGTCTGCCGCTCATAAGTGCTAATTACATCTATGCCTCTACAAAGGAGGAAGGCGTGTTTTATACCATTCCACAAGGATCAATTATGAGTTTGATCACGTGAAAATGAAAATTTTGGCCCTTCCAAAATAAAAGGTAAAAGAAAGTGTTATATATTATCATAATATGTGTGGACAATTGACCTAAATCAGACCCGTTAGGTATGATAGATTAGTTTGATCTCATATTGCTTATTCTATTGTCATGGCACACCTTCTAGACATATACAAGGAGGGAGTAAGGGACTATCTTTTTGCACCACATCCTACCATCGATAAAGTTGAGATAAGATTCTAAGCACTATTTCTTGTGTTATCTTGTTTTTGTGCTTAAGTGCTTGATTGTCGGCAACACGACAACCAATATACAGTTGTAAGAAAGTTTTGCAACATTTAGATATTTTTTATGGAGCAAGTGTCGGACGACCAGCTAGCAGTGATAGGATTCGAACCTGTGGCCCTCCGTACTAGATGAGCTGGCGACCCGATCAATAAAGACTCAAACCGCAGCCGCCCACCCGCTTTGGTTGCAGGGAGACAAGAACCACCCCTTTTAGCAAAAAAGCCTAAATTTAATGGAGTGATGCATTAGTGTGAGCTCATCTCGAGCTTCAAGTAGACGTAAGCACTTCCCGTGAGGCCATGAAGGGGTTGGCAACCTCAATGACAGCAATCGCAGGCGCCGAGCATTCAAATCGGCATTGAGGGTGATAGGACGACCTCGAATGCTTAGTGTTGGCACAGCCGCGTGCTTGCAAGGATCACGAGGCACCGGCCAGCATTGCCTCGTGAGAGACCATGTGAGAGGTGCTTTCATGTTTGTGATAAGTAATTGACACGTGTTCTGGAAGTTTGAGTTTGATTTGAGTGATTCGTGCGTGAGTTTTTCGACTAATGCTAATTGTGATTACATGTTTCGAGCGCTGCTATTTGATGTGTTTCTTGTCTGTGATGGCTGCAGGACGTCGAGGTGGAGTCGTGACGAGGCACGGAGGACCGGACTAGGCACAGGTGGTGTCGAGGTCAGAACGGTCGAGGTGTGCCGAAGACGGCAAGGACTCGAGGTGGTTGCGAGGATTGGATGACAAGGAACGCGGAAGCTTCCCGGAAGGTGCAGGAGGGGCGTTTCGGTAAAAGCACAAAGCTGTACAGGTGAAAGTAGTTCCATTCAGGTTCTAGCGGGCATAACGGGTTGGAGACCCGTTAGCCAAAGCCTATATAAGGAGGGGATGTCTCCTTGTGGCTGCATGTATGTTAGGGCCACGGGACCTGAGGGCGTAATGGTGGCGGTGGCTGAGTTTGCCCGTGGTCGCGGACCTTCCCGAACGGAAGTCGCCAGCAGGGGAATAAGCAGGAAGGAGATAAGTAACTACTCTATTGTATTTTCTTCATTGCTATCCTCAATCCTGAGATTACAAGCCTATATATAAGATCTATTACACCCAAACCGACTCCTATGCTGAGTCCAACTCCTACTTTTATTCGGTTTCAAACCGATTGCTAATAGCAATCCTAAGCGGAAGGTCTATGGGCTGCAGAGGACTGCTATGCTAAGCCTGGACCTCCTCTTATAGACTATAACATCTCTCCTTCCTCATGAGCGACTCGTCCTCAGTGAAAATCTGGATAACTGTCCTGGAACTGCGATAATGAAACCCAAGAGGCGTCGGCAACAGCAGTACCCTCCCATTGGATGAGAACCTGTTGTTGGCCTTGTCGGTTGGCTGATTTCAGGACCCTCGAGGGTGTAGGAAGGACACGTCCTTTCTGAAGAGGCGGTAAGGGTGGTGGAGTGGAAGGTGGATCACCCTGAAACTTCTTCAACAAGCCAACATGGAAAACATCATGAATTTTAGCAGCCGGTGGCAAGTCCAAACGGTATGCAACCGTTCCAATGCGGGCAAGGATCTTATAGGGTCCAAAATATTTGGGCCCCAATTTGCCACCTATGGGAACTCAGAGGGAAACAGCTGGGCGATGAAGAAGCCGTAACCAGACCAATTCTCCCACATCAAAGGAAATGTCGCGATGGTTACGGTCGTAGTGCTTTTTGGCGTACTCTTGGGCTTGAAGGAGGCGTTCACGAATATCCTGTAGAAACTGATCACGAGCCAACAAGGAGACTTCCACAGCTTGCACTGCTGCTTCTCCTTTTTCATAAGAGCGCAAGGAGGGTGGGTCCCTGCCATAAACCACCTTAAAAGGAGTCTCCCGAAGCGTTGAATGGAAGGATGTGTTATAGCAATACTCGGCCCACGGCAGCCATTCCAACCATTGACGCGGACGATCTCCCGTTAAACAGCGCAAATACATGGCTATCACCTTATTAACTGCTTCGGTCTGGCCGTCGGATTGCGGATGGTACGCTGGGCGAGGTGAAGCGGATCCCGACTAGTCGGAAAAGGTCTTGCCAAAAATTGCTTGTGAAAACCGGGTCCCGGTCACTGACAATTGAGGACGGTATGCCGTGGAGGCGTACAATTTCATCAAAAAATACTCGAGCAACTGTGGTAGCCGAGTAGGGATGGGCCAATGGGATAAAATGCGCGTATTTGGAGAAACGGTCAATGACGGAAAGAATGACTGTTTTACCATGAACACGTGGAAGTCCCTCGATGAAATCCATTGCAATATCAGACCATGTTTGTGTTGGGACATCTAGCGATTGGAGAAGACCTGCTGGATGTAAATGCTCAACTTTGTTGCGTTGACAGACCATGCAGTTCCGCACGAAGTCCTGAACCACTCGTTTAGCTGCTAGAACATAAAAGTCTTGACGTAGCCGGCACAAAGTTTTTTGAATGCCCTCATGAGCTGCATGAGCCGAAGTGAGGATTGACTGGAGAGATGGTGATGTTGGAGGCACATATGTCCGACCGTTATGAAAAATCAAGCCATCTCGAACTGTCCAAGGAACGCCCAGCTTGCCCTCTTCAATTTCAGCCCGTAGCCTTTTGTAAAACGGGGTCAGTTAAGATGGCATTCCGCAATTCTGGGAAGAGCGCAAAAGCTGGAGAGGAAATAGCCATGACACAGGTCGTGGAGTATTCACGGCGAGATAACGCATCAGCCACTATGTTGAGGCGTCCCGGCCGAAATTCTACCGTGAAGTCATACCCAAATAATTTACTTGCCCAATGGTGTTGGGGAATTGTGGACAATCTTTGGTCCAACAAGTATTTAAGGCTATAATGGTCTGTGCGGATAAGGAAATTGTGGCCCCATAAATACGGTCTCCAATGACGGACAGCTTGGACGAGGCCGATCAATTCACGCTCGTAAGCCGGAAGCTTGGCGTGGCGGGGGATGACGGGTCTACTGAAGAATGCAATAGGACCCGAGCCTTGATGGATCACAGCCCCAACTCCGGTTCCGAACGCATCACATTCGACAATGAACTTTTGCGCGAAATCTGGCATGTGAAGGACTGGGGCTGCTGTTAAAGCATATTTAAGAGCTTCAAAAGCTTGTTGAGCAGCGGGCGACCACCCAAATGCTTCTTTTTTTAAGAGGTTGGTAAGAGGAGCTGCTATCTTGCCGAAATCCATGATGAATTTGCGATAGTATCCCGCAAGACCAAGGAATCCACGAAGAGCTTTGAGTGTCTTCGGTTGAGGCCAGTCGGATATTGCTTGTACTTTGGATTGATCCATGGCTACCCCGCCTTCGGAGATAACATGGCCCAGATATGAAACCGAAGATAGGCCAAACGAACACTTTGTTTCCTTAAGGAACAGCTCATGCTGACGAAGGAGCATAAAAACCATGCGGATGTGCTGTAAGTGTTCGGTCCAGGTGGAGCTATAGATCAATATGTCGTCGAAGAAAACCAAGACAAAGTTTCTCAAATAAGGGCGAAGAACCTCCTGCATCAATGCCTGGAATGTGGCCGGAGCGTTAGTCAACCCGAACGGCATAACCAGGAACTCAAAAAGGCCTTCATGAGTGCGGAATGCCGTCTTGAAAATATCTTCAGGGTGCATACGGACTTGATGATAACCGGATCGAAGGTCAAGTTTAGTGAAAAATCTAGCACCTTGTAATTCGTCCAAAAGTTCGTCGACCACCGGAATTGGAAACTTGTCCTTGATCGTTAATTCGTTGAGGGCACGATAATCTACACAGAATCGCCATGTATTGTCGTGCTTCTTGACCAATAAAACTGGTGACAAAAAACTGGAATGACTGTGCCGAATAATGCCTCGAGTGAGCATGTCACTGCACTGGCGCTCCAATTCATCCTTCTGGTGGTGTGGGTATCGATATGGCCGGATGAAACAGGAGAAGCCCAGTCGTGGCGAATCAGATGATCTTGAGGTCGGGTTGGAGGTAATCCAGTAGGTTCTGCAAAAAGGTCATTGAATTCATCCAGTAATGGTTGTAGCAGATCATGTCCTGTCTGCAACAATACTTGCATGGGGTGGTTCTTGGATAAGCCCTGCCATTGGATTCTGCGGCCTCCCAACCAAAATGCCATCGTCAAGTCATCAAAATCCCAAAGAATAGGACCTAATGTCTTTAACCAGTGGACCCCGAGAACCATATCAAATCCATCCAGCGGAATTGCATAAGCCGGAATGGTGAATGGTGTCTGATGAACCTGGAGCTGTAGTTTATTGCGAGAATCTGCTGCGAGGCGAGTTGATCACCATTGGCTATCTTGACCTTGAGGCCATGGCAAGAGCGCTTGTTGTAGGGTAGCCTTTGGACCACCCGCGCCGCGAAATTATGTGTAGATCCTGAATCGACGAGGGCGATGAACTATTGATCGCCAATTGTTACTGCCAGCTGCATGGTTCCTCCGGTGGAGACTCCCGTGACTGCATGGAGGGAGATCTCTGGGGTTGGGTCTTCTAGTTCGAGTGCGTGCAGCTCTGCCGATTCTTCCCCGAGCGCACAATCTTCATTCATGTCAATATATGTGAGAAAAGGCTGCTTACAGCGGTGTCCCGTCTGGAATTTGTCATCGCAATTGTAGCACAACCCTTTGGCACGACGATCTGCTAACTCTGTTGGTGTTAGGCGTCGAATGGCTTTGCGGATGCGATGCCACAGTGCCGTGATGCGTGGTGCTATCTCGGCCCGTCGATGATGGTGCGGTGTTGATGGTCGCTGTGGATATCGGCACGGCCTTGTGTGTGATGTAGAATCTCCTGCGACCGTTTGTGAACGTCGTTCGTAAGCTCGAGCCAAACTCATGGCCACCTGCAGGTTGCCTGGTTGCTGTAGTTCCACATCTGTGCGTAGAGGCTCCATGAGACCAGCCGTGAATATCTGAACTTGTTGCAGCGGTAATAACCGATCGGCGCCGCAAAGGAGAGTCAAGAACTTGGTCTGATAATCATTCACGGAACTGGTCTGCTGTAAGCGAGTTAATTCGCCCAATGGGTTACTCCTGAGTGGCGGTCCAAACCGCATGTGGCAGAGTTCTTTGAATTGTCCCCAGATTGGTTGGTCGTCGTCTCGTTCAAGCTGAAAATACCATTCTTGGGCAATTCCGGTGAGGTGGTACGACGCAAGCCAGACTTTATCTCCCTCTTCGGTGCGTTGGCCACGGAAGAACTGCTCACAGCGGTTTAACCAGGGTAGGGGATCTGCTAGCCCATCAAAGGTTGGGAAATCCAATTTGTGGTATCGTGGGGCGGTAGAGTAAGAATTGGTGGTAATGTGGTGGCGAGGAGGCATGGCGGCGTGCTGAAAAGAGGGCTGAGAAACCATTTGTGGTACTGCGGGTGGTTTGCGATTGATGTGAGGGTTGGTGAAATCTTCCTGGCTTGGGATGGCCCGTATCCGCCGGTGAAGGAGTCCGCCGCCGGGGCCGGCAAGCGATGTGGCGGATGGGATGGCTCCTGGCGGAATTCCTGGCGCCGGGATGTGCAAAACGCCCCCAGATTCCAATGCGGCTAACTTGGCGTCGGTGGTGATCTTTGTGCGCGTCAAATCCATAGCTTGGACTTAATCTCGGCGTTTTCTTTGCGATTCGGACATCATTCTCAAGCGCTTTAAACATTGCGATATGAGTTGGCCTCCTCGCTGGATTCGGAACCGGGCATCCCTGATACCAAGTTGTTAGGGCCACGGGACCTGAGGGCGTAATGGTGGCCGGTGGGCTGAGTTTGCCCGTGATCGCCAGACCCTTCCCGAACGGAAGTCGCCAGCAGGGGAATAAGCAGGAAGGAGATAAGTAACTACTCTATTGTATTTTCTTCATTGCAATCCTCAATCCTGAGATTACAAGCCTATATATAAGATCTATTACACCCAAACCGACTCCTATGCTGAGTCCAACTCCTACTTTTATTCGGTTTCTGAAACCGATTGCTAATAGCAATCCTAAGCGGAAGGTCTATGGGCTGCAGTAGGACTGCTATGCTAAGCCCTGGACCTCCTCTTATAGACTATAACAATGTATTCCATGGATTGAAAGGTTTTGTGGGGTTGTTTCTCACTTTGTGCTTTAGTGGTTGAAGAGTGGGTGAGAGCAGGAGAGGTGGTTTTGCCCATGTTCTATCATGTGAGTTCTTGATTTTGGGGTGTTCTTGAGTGTTCCTGAGATTGTGCAAGAGAAAATGAGTTGATAGTACTCAATCGCGTATGGGGACACCTATGTAATCTTTGTGTTGCTGGAAATGTATCCTCTGAAGTTTATCTCTCGTGCTTGCGATTTTTCTTTGTTCGTTCTTCTCACTGCCTCTTTTCTTCATTTTGATGATTGAGTTGTTTCTTTGAGCACGGAGTAGCAAAATGGGTTGCTTTGAGTTTGTGATTTCTAGTTGTGAGAATCCTTCCCTGTTCTGAGCAAAAGTCTCATGATCAAAAAGGATATGAGAATCTGTCTCTGTTTAGCATTGGTCTCACTTTTTGTTCAGCATAGCAATTTCTGACTGCTTCCTCCGCCTGATTTTCTTCTTCAGCCGAATTAATTTTTTTGCATTTTCGTGCTTCTGAAATCCATCTGCTGTTAAGGTTGTAGTCCAAATCATTTTACCTAAGAAGAACAGCAATCAATCAATCCTTGTTTCAGTTTTCCTCCCTTCATCAAGTATTTACTGTGCAGTCTCATTTTTCGGTTAGTCTATCTGTTCTCAGCCTTTGGTTTTTCTTGCTGCTTTAGTTTGTGGGCAGGTTTGTTGTTTCCTGATGATTGCTTTCGGCTAGGACTGGTTTTTGTAGTCTTTATCTTTTAGGTTCCTCTGGTTCAGGCTGTTTTTGCTTTCCCCTTCTTTTGCTTTTCCTTTTTCCCTTCAGTTTCTGTCAGTTTCCAGTGTTCGGCTGCTTCTTCAGTTGTGCTTCTTTTCTTCCGATCAAATCGGCTGCAGCTTCTGGTTTGGTGATCTCAGTTATTCAGTTTAAAACACTGATTCCTTTGGCCTGAGACAAGCAGCCATCGATCGGCAATTTCTCTGTGTTTTTGTCCCTCTTTTGTATTTACTGTTTCAGTCTGTTTTCTAGCAGCAGTTTTCGGTTTTCATCAGGCTGCCGAATCCTTACTTTCCCTGGTCAGACCAAAGCAAAATCATTGGCTAGTCCAGTGCTCTGTGCGGTAACCGTGAGTCTCTCCTGCAGTCAAACCGATTGAGTTATTGACCAGATGCTAGACTGCACTGCAAATTTCGGTTTTGAGTCTTTCTTTGAGACTTCTTCTCATCCGGTTAAACTGGCTGGCAGTTTGAGGTTAGACCGGCTGCTACTTACTTCATTTGTGATTGTGTTGCAGTTTTAGATTTCTCTATGAGAGAAAATTTATCCTGTCTTCCTAGCTACTATAGCTATCGGAGAGGAAAAATTTCGCAGATACTTGGGGCGAATTTTTAAGGCACCATTCACCCTCCTCTGTTACCATTTCCGATCCTACACCTCGTGTGTCCTAGCCTCCTAGGTGCGGCATCGTGGCGCCACCCAGCTGCATCCGTTGTTGCACCACCCGTCTGGCGCGAAGGCCTCATTGTGGAATTTGGACAGCGTAAAATCACCTAGAACATGGCACTGTCATAGGCACATGTGGCTGCCATGAGCTAGCATTGTGTATGGCCTGTTAGAATTGGGCTCACGAGAGAAAGACCCATTCATTCATAATTCCAAAGCATGACATAGTTTAGTCCTACATTGCTTAGCTGAGTGGGAGAAGAGCAATATAAAAGACGAAGTCCTTGTCACCACATAAAACATGTAACACATGATATTGGCTGGTATGAGAAGGACTTTGGCTAAACTCACACATGCAGTGCACGTATTCGCTTGAAATCATGTGATTTGTGACTTGTGACGCATGATAGTGTCATGTCGTAGCATTGTTCTTGGTACGTTAAATTCACCTTTCTATTTTGTTGAATTATGTCATCATCTCTCTCTTAATTCTATTTAAATGCAAATTCAAATATTTGAATTAATTCGATTAATGGCGTTAGTTACTGGATTAATTCGATTTAATTGAGTTAATAGCATCAGTTATTAGAAGCATCTATAAAAGAACTAAAGATGTCCAGGCCAGAGTGACTGAAATCCTTCTTCTTTTCTTTCTACTTTCTCTTCTCCTGATCTATGCTGGTGTACTATGTGGCCAAACCTCTATAACACCCCAGAACCCACATCACCCTGGGATGCCACTAAAATCACTTCACAACTAGCCAAATTACAAGATAAAATAATCTGACAACAATTTCTAAACAAGATAGGATAAGCGGAAGCATAATCAATTAAGCGAAACAGGATAGTGATAATCAATTTAATAATTTAAATCAACCTCCAACAATCTAACCAAAAAATAGTTCACAAGTTTAACACTATTAAGTTAAAGTAAACATTGACGAGATAGTTAGGCAAATGGCTAGAATCTCTTCATCTTTATTACAGCATAAATCTATGATCCAAGTGCATTAAGGTGGTGCCGCTCTACCCTTCCCATGCATGCTCAATGATCACCTGTAAAGGGGAGGGAAACATGGGTGAGATAAAAATCTCAGCAAGCAGATTGTTTAACAAGCTAATTAAACTACAACAGTTTAATCATTAACATTTTATTTTCCACAATGACCATGTTTATAACTTCAACCTCAAATCACCACCAACAACATTAAAACAATAGCAAATAAATCTTGTTTCACTACTTTAAAACCTCAACCACTACCACCACCAAAGACAATAAAACATATGTATGTTTAACTTCACTACTTTATTATTTCTCACATCCACAACTGCTATCAATAATTACTACAAGAGAAAAGAATCTTATGCCACAGTCACAACCCCTACCATACCACAAGGGACGAACCCCATTCCACGACCACATCCACATTCCTCATACCACAAGTAGCTCACATGAGCCAATTCCACCTTACAACTATGAAGTTGTATATTCCACATTACAACTATGAAGTTGTATATTCCACATTACAACTATGAAGTTGTATTCTCTGCAAAATAACTTCATCATAATACATTGCATAGATATGCAAATGATCTTTCCACAATGCAATGCATATGAATGCGTATGCTCCACAGCACCCTTACCCAACAAGGTAAGAGTGTGCATCGTATTACGGCAATATACGATGTTGTACTAGTACGGTCGCGGCTAAGTGCGGTGACATCCACATATGCAAATGTCATGATATGATAATCATAAACCACATGAATTCCAACCACAAAGGAGCATCAACATGCTCACAACATATCCACAACCACATATTTGTTTTCATATTCCGCATTAGCACACTAAACAAATTTCCACATGATTACGAGCAATTTATCCAAACATATCAATTGATCAATAATTGCTACTATCACAACCACAAGTATTCACTAAGAATACTACCACTTAGACCACAATATACTCGTAAAGTTTTCTACCCCACAACTATATTGATTCATTAAGAACAATTCCCCATATTCTCAATTAAACCATCAAGATCATAAACAGTTGAATTCTTAAAAAATACTACCATCTAGACCACATTAAGGAAGCATGTAACAATGACATAGCACCTCAAATTAAGAGAATTAATTAATGTGAAGGTAGAATAAATAACGAGTTAAACAGTAGCACAACCGCTACGTTTACTTGCCTCTACCGTTGAAGCGAAGCAATTACATGCGATCAGGAGCAAAACCACATGTCCAAAAGGTACCTCTCAGCACAATGCTACAGCATAGTAAACACGACTTAAGAAGTAAAGACGTCGTTAGAACCCCGAACCCACACATAATCCTCACCGCTCAACGATTCAACAATCTTCCCACTGCAGCAGCGCTGCTTAATATTTTTGTATCTTTAAAAATATTAATTCATTTACAGAAAATGATATATTTCTGTATTCCTCACTTAAATTCCTTCATTTTTCATGTAGATTACATATTTTTATTTTGACCCTAGCTATGTGTAACTTAATGCAAAAGCAGAGGGCGTTCTCGTTACGGCATTACGGACAGCAAGATTCTAATGCGTCCCAACAACAATACAAGGATCTAAAAAAATAAGATTTTTATAAATAAATTATATTAATTAATTCCCTACATTTTTATCAATTGCAACTAAAATCATAAAAATCATTTACTACCCCTAAACCACACCTGAACAACAATCTGTCCCAATCTGCACTCCTGACAGACTGCGGTGTTCCCGACCATGCTACACCCAGATCCTACGGCCAAAAATTCTGAAAACAATACCGGATATAGATCTTGTCGTCCTCTACAATTTTACTTTTGGGAAGATCCGCAGAAAAAATCGTTTCATAGGTATAAACTGCGCAAACAGGCGCACTGCGCAAATCGATCTCCAGACAAATAGCAGGAAAACTCTAATCGGGTAATCAATCTGCTAATCCACTTCTAATTCCGTGCCATGAACCCTAATTACTCTAAAAACAGTAGGTTTTGGGATTAGAAAAAAAACCTAGAGGATCCCTTGGGATCACCCCTCTTCTTCCTCCTCTTCTTCTCCTCCTTCCCTTCTTCTTCCTTCTCTTCCCTTTTTCTTCTTCCTTCTTTGCACCAATGGACAGCAGCTTGTGGGGAGATAGGGCGCCAACCAGGAAGGGGTGCGGCAGGAGGGTGGGAAAGGGGTGGCGGCTGGGGGGGGGAGTGGCTAGGGTTTTAGGGAGGGAGGGAGGTGCGACCACCCTTGGGCCTCGGCCCAAGGTCGACACTCTCCGACTGACCCGCTCCGAGCTTTTATTTATTTAATTATTTTATTCATTTTACGCTATTCTATAATTTTTTTTTCCTTTCCGCGACTTACCGAAAAACCGACGACTCCGTGATTAAATTTAAAGCCGACGCTGAAACGACGTTCAGGGTATTACAACCTCACCAGCCTTCTTTCTCAACGTACACCAGAAGGAGGGAGAGTGATATCTCCTAACCATTCTCGCATAGGGTTCCTATACGGGGCGGCAATAAGTTTTTTATGTAGCACATTTGTACGACCGTTCCTACTCTGCTACTTCTATGTCCTACACTGCATCGAGTTTGCGTTGTTTCCTATTCTTCATCAGGCTCTACTATAATTCGTTTGTGTAATAAATCAACCCTATTATAATTATTTTCTTGTGTATTTTCTAAAGTATGATAAGTTGCCTGTGGTTAATTATGAGTTTTGCATCACTAGTATTTTACTATATTTGTCTATTAGTACAAATTAAAATTAAAATATTACTCACATTTGTAATATTTCAGAAACATTATTATGAACTTTGTTGCAATTCAGCAATAGCTGGTGCTTCAGATGCAATGAAACATGAAAGTTTTCTGGTTAAAACTTTCGTAGATGGCAGACTGGAGCCAAGTTTTGGATCATATCTATGAGGTTGTGGTGGGTTATTTACCTGCAACATCCATTTATGATTGATCAGTACATACAGGTCAACAATGAGAACAA
The DNA here is from genome assembly GCA_036346245.1 of Bonia amplexicaulis. Taxonomy (NCBI): domain Eukaryota; kingdom Viridiplantae; phylum Streptophyta; class Magnoliopsida; order Poales; family Poaceae; genus Bonia; species Bonia amplexicaulis. The sequence continues at coordinate 8,373,791 of CM070744.1, read as the reverse complement.
CACTACTCTTGGTTGCATTCTGACCATTTTGGCATATCAGCTCTATGATGTGTATATACACTATAAGTTTACCACAGAATTGTGGGATGAACTAGAGCATAAATATGCAGAGGTAGAAGTTGGTCACTGCCTATACATGTATGAATAATTCTTTGACTTTATTATGGATGAGGCTAAGTCAATAGTTGGACAAGCTCACGACCTTGAGCTTCTACTTGGTGAGATTGTGTAATTGGTTTGTGTACTGCCTCCTAAGTTTGTGGCTATGGGCATTGTTGCCAAACTTCCTACTAATTTGCAGGATTTTACTACTAGCTTGAAGCACAAGAGGGAATATATTTCTATTTAGAATCTCATTGCTGCCCCCCCCCCCTATGTGGAAGAAAAGGCCAAAGCAAAATATGCACCCACAACTTCTGGTCAGAACAATGCCAATGTCATAGAGAAAACAAATTCAACATATTAAACAAGACAACTAGCTTTAAGAACAATAAAATTGAGAAGAATGATTTAAGAGATTCAACAAACCAAACAAGATGATCATATGGCGAAGGACTATTGCTACCGCAAGAGCAGAGATGGTGAACAACCAAAGAAGAAGGCTATCAATATGATGATCACCTATTGTTTGTTCAGAATGTCTATCCACCAATTGGTGGGTTGATACCGGTGCTAATGTTCATGTATGTTTTGATGTTTTCTTCTTATTAAACAGTAGATGTTTCCTCTGTTCTAATGGGAAACAGGTCTAAAAGACTGTGAGATGGTCTAGGATATTATTGCAATGAACCATTGCCAAATTTGTAGAGCTGGAATTGAATTTTGCAAAGTTTGCATTCTGTAAGATTTTATGTTAAACAAACCGGTCTGACCGCTGGCTAACTATCGGTCTGATCACTGAGTTCTTACTGAGCAGACTGTCGATATGTTGCCGGTCAGACCATGCCAGGCAATATGACCAGACTTTTAATGGCAATTGCACTATTCCATATAGTGTTGCTTGCACTGTGTCAACCGGTCTGACCGGCCTTTGGTTGGCGATTAGATTAGCCCTGAAGAGTAACTTTCAGATTTTTAGAATTTGGTTTTAGGTTGATTTGAATTATGTTTAGTCAGTGCATAAATGTTGCATGAATTATGTTTTAGCTAATATGGGTCAAGTTGTGAAGAACTTGTGCCCAGAAATGATTTTTTTGTCTTGGATGTGCCGAAAAACTTAGAGTAAACCATGGTCAACAGCCAGGATCAGGGCTACGCTCAAGGAGGAGATGAGGCATAGAATAGTCAAGGATGCTAGGTGAGATGGTTGAGTGCATCCTTGGCAAAAGAAAGGTGGGAAATGTTGAAGGAAAGGTTCGACAGCGGGTTGCACCAACTGGCTTAGTCGGTTCAAGTAACATATGGTCTGGTGGAAATAGAATGGAAGAGACTTACCGGCGCGTGGCAAGCCATTGGTGCACCTACACATGGCGAGCATGGTGATTGCTTGTAAGGGAAGATGTAGACCGAGTCAAGACAAGGGTATTTTGGTAATTTGCAAAATACCAAAAATTGTGCTGGATCAAAACCATAGCGCTTGGAAAAGTGCTAACAAGATCTGGTGGATTAAAGGGTAAAGAATTAGTGGATTCCGACTCATGTGCTCTGAAAAGCATGCATAAGTTGTGTGTGAGTAAAACCCAGGTTGTGTGGGGTTAATGGGTTCCCCAAATATGCTAGTAGATAGTATCCATTAAGATTATATATGTGTTGGTTACCTCACTATTTAGCAGGATGGGATGGAAACTTGCAAGCTGTAGGATCGAAAATGGCAACAGAGGGGGGTGAATGGTGCCTCTTTAAAATTTGCCCCCAATTATCCACAATGAAATCTCCTCCGATAGCTATGAAAAGCTATGAAGTAGATGATTCATGCTCTCCAGATGTTCATACTGAACAAATACAAAAGATGCAAAGATGAAAGCAGGAGAAGAAGCAAATTAGTAGACAGTAGACAACAGGCCGGTCTGACCGCAGCTTGAAGGATGGTCAGACTGCATGAGCTCGGCCGGTCAGACCGCCGGTTCAAGACCGGTCTGACCGCTGCCCATATGTCGGTCTGACCGCCTCATACTCGCCGGTCTGACCGCCGGTCTCCATCGGATCATCGTGCGATTACTACCGGTCGACCGCAATCACAGATCCGGTCTGACCGCAGGTCAGAGAGCGGTCTAATCGGCCAAAACCCTAGAACAGTGAAAAACAGAGGATTTTGTGCAAATGATAGAGAAAATGACATAAATCATTTATTCTTCCATTTGCTCTTGGGAATGGAATGGCCAAGTGACCTTGAGTATTTTTCCATCACTGAGCAATCCATTTCGCAACTAATCCATCAAGAATTCAACTCCAAATCACAAGAACAAAAAATGACAGAATGAACACAGGCAAGCACAAAAGAAGAGCTCAGACTCAATCCTTCTCAAATTGATTCATAACCATGAATGCTTCATAACATAGGAATGATTACATGAGTTTTTACACCCATTTCTCACTACATTCCCATACGCATTTTTGAGAATCAAGAAGTGTCTAGATGTTTCTCCTGAACACACTCACACAGGAGAACACACAAACGCAGAGCACCCTGCTCACTCCCTCTCTTGAGCTCTCACCACAGGAATGCACCCACTGCTGCCTCCCTCTCCTCTTTTGAAGGCAAGACCTCACCCCTATATGGAAAATCAAGAAGTGGCATACAATGCCCACTCCAAGACCACACACCCATAAGAAGGCAAAAGTCAACACAACCAGAATTTGGAGGGAAAATCAGCCTCCACCTTCATTGCTTGAGTCAAATCTCTGATTTGCCCCTCAAGCACCTTCCCAGAAGCTTCCCACGTTCGGTACCTTGACCGTGCGGACCTCGACTCCTTCACGAGTCTAGTCGCCCGCTTATTGCACACGATCGCACCGGCATCCTGACCGTCTGGACCTCAGCTCTTCCCTGAGCCTAGTCTCGATCCTCTCGCCGCTGCTCGTCGCGTCCACCCGACACCGACCGAGACCTCCGACTCCACCGATCTAGTCACAGTGCGTTAGTCGCACACACAACTGCAACAAACACCCAACCGTCTAGACCTCCGACTCCTCCTTGAGCCTAGTCCCGGTTCGCTCGTCGTTGCCCGTTGTGTCCATCACCGGTAGCTCCAGCTCCAGTTCCTCGTCTCCCGACTCGCAACCACCTCACCAGTCTCGATCATCTTCGGTATCACCGACCGTCTGGACCTCAACACCTCCTATGCCTAGTCCCGGTCCTCCTCGCCTCACCATGACCTAGCTCCGAAGTCCTAGAGTCACACAGACAAGCAAACCGTCACATAGCACCGCACGAAACAGCATATCAACAATAGCATAAGTAAAAGGTACTCAACCCTAGAATACCCAAAACAAACTCAAACTCACTGACACATCCGTCAATTACTCATCACAAACATGGGGATACCTCCACATGGTCTCTCAATCTCCCCCTTGATGAGTATATTAATAAACACAGAAAAAGAATAGGATTGAGTTTGTTTGAAAGTCATACATGGTCCAAGAGAAAGAGAATGATGTTAATGACCATGTTGACAAAGGAGCGAAAGAAAGAGCAAGTTTTCCTCAAACGCTCCCAAAAAGTGGCTTTTTCTCCAATATTGTCCCCCTTTTGGCAATAGAGTCATCAAGATGCAAAAGAGAGAATATAGCATGGTGTGGCTGAATTTTATGTAATGCTAAGCAATTAGAGCCATGAAGATTATCCAAATTGACTTTTAAGTATTACACCAAACCATAATACATATGAATGCTATCAAGATCATAACAAGATATGCACAATCAAGCCAAGCCACATAAGTAACAATCTGAAATTTTGATGAATTTCTTAGCATGTCAAGCCATTCAAGATCAAAGTCTAGCTAGAGGTATCCAAAGATGATGCAAGACATGTCAATAGTCTAAGTGGAACCAAGAAGCTAGAATTGAGTCAATTTAGAGTGCTACAAGTTCAAGAATGAATCATTTGTTCAAGTACTTATTTCTTTTTGTAGTTAAGCAAATATAGCACAATTGACATATTTTTCTTTGAAACTTATGGTCGTTTCCAACAAAAAAAATTTAGTCATGTGCTAGATCTCAAGCCTTATGCGACCACTCCAAGCAATAAGCTTAAGCAGATGATCTTGGTCATCCAAAACTCCCCCTGAGTTCATGCCTAGTGCAATGGCAAGCAGTCTCATGAGAAAGAGTTGGTGAGATCAGTTCTTTCGCACATAAAAGAGATCTTTTTGCTTTCTTCAATAGTTGTACTAACTCATGGTTCATCAAGAAACTATCATAGCTCAATCTAAAGCTCAATAAAGATTCAAGACTCAACTTCGCCTATTTGACATGGCATGAATCATAAAAGGATAACTAAAGACAGACTAGTCTCAAGAGCTAACATGATATGTATTAATTCAAGTTGTGTAATTTTAATTAACTTATCAATGGCAAAGACTTGACGACACATATAAAGTTATGATAAATCTAGCAAATAAGCACGGATCATGGCAAGATGTAAAGCATTGTAAACATGTCATATAAAGATAATAGTCAAGCCTCCATGTAATTATATTACAATGCAGAATGCTGAAATGAAATGCATGAAATCCAGCTCCCCCTCAACATGTGATGCACTTTTAGTTCAAGTTGAGTTATGTCAATATTAAGATCCAGAAGTTCCCAAACGAACTCCCCCTGAACCAAAGCTATAAAACGAGAAGCTGGGAAGAAAAACAGAAAGGGCAGTCCTTCAAATATAGACAAGATATAGAGGATACTATAGCTTAGACTAATTCTCATCTACCCCATATGACTCTAGGACTATCAGCTGATCTTCTAACACACTAAGGAGCAAACACGTTCCCTGTCTACCCAAGGGTGGCACAACCCTTGCTAGAACATATAAGAAGTGAGTGAGCTCAACCTAGTGTGAAGAGAGACAGCTAATAAGCAGCATCCAAGAACCACAAGATGACAGAAAGAAATCTAAGCAACTAGATGAGAGAAACACTCTAATCTATGCTAAGAGGACTAGCGCAAATGCACCCCGATGCAATGCAACAAAATGAGAACAGGAGCATAATATACAAGTGAGAGACCATGTGTGGTCATCCCATGTGTATGATGAGTAATTGACACCGGCTTAGGGAAGTCGAGTTTGAGTTGGTTGGTTCGGACCTTGACGTTGCGTGGTGTAACGGGCTCGGTCGGACTTGGTCAAACTTGGTCGTATGGGTTTAGGATGCATATTCTGATGACTCGACAGGTTTGGTCGCTATTACGCTTTCATGTATCGAGCGGTGTTATTTGACGTGTTTCTTGTGCGTGTGGTGCGGGGCGTCGAGGCGGTGTCGTGGCGAGACACGGTGGACCGGACTAGGCGCGGTGGCGAGGTCGAAGCGGTCGGGATGTGTCGAAGGCGGCGTGGACTCGAGGTGATTGCGAGGCGTGCGAGGCAAGGGCGGAAGCTTCCGGAAGGTGCGGGGAGGCGAACGGGAATTTCGCAAAAGTCGCACTGGCGGGAGGCGGGCGTTGGGTTTAGTGGGCGAACAGGCGGAGACCCGTTAGCCAAGGCTATAAACAGAGGAGAGGGGCTGCATGCCTCCTCATGGCTTCTAGAGAGGATTAGGGTTTCAATTGAGTCAAAAGAGGCTTTAGAAGGTCGTTTGCTTTTAAGCCTTAGTTGTTGGAGAGAGCATGTGTGCAAGGGCTGCCTGGTGGCTCACAATGATGTTGTGAGTTGTGGCCTCACGTAGCTAGCTCTCCTCTCTGTGTGTTCTTCATTTTCTTGAGTGTGTTCTTGAGAGGATGATGAGAGTTGGTTGATACTTCATGTAATTTCTTTTCTTGTTCAAATGTACAGGCGTACGGGAACTCCTTTGTGATCGTCTTGCCTTTAGAAATGAATTCTATATGGAGTTATTCGAATTCTTGTCTCTCTGTTCTTCTCAGTTCCTGTATTTTGCATTTCTAGGTTTTGCTTTCGTTTTTTATTCCCTTTATGCCTTGGCTTGAAACTTGATATCTAGAGTCTTCTGACTATTGCTAACATATCCTCAAAGTTTCATGTCCAAAAGATCAATGGTCAAGGAGAAAATTCATTTTTAGTCTCTCTGTTCTTGTTTTGACATTTCTAGGGTTTGATGCTATTTTTTATTTCCTTTTGAGAGTTGGCTTGAAATTTGATACCTAGAGCCCTGTGGCTATTGCTAATATATCCTCAAAATTTCATAGCCAAAGGATCAAAGAATGAGAAGAAATTTGGATTTTGGAATTTGCTCTGTTGCTTTTCAGTGTTAGAGTCAATTCTGAATTTTCTGGTTCCTGTTGATTTCTCCAGCTGAGGTGTTGTCTATTTGCTATTTATTTTAAGTTCTTGTTGTTGTGATCAGAAGAGCATGTCTCTTATCCATCAATTTCAGTGATTTTCGGACAACTGCAGTATTTCAGTTTTGACTCCCTGTTCTTCTCTCGGCTGCTCAGTCTCTGTTACAATTTCTGTTTTCGGTCAAGCAGCAGCATCACTTGTTTCCTCTGTATCCTTTTCTCTTGCTGCAGTCTTAGTATTCATCTTTCCAGCAGGCCTTCAGTTCAGACTGAATTCTACTTCCTGTTTTCGGCTGCAAGTATACTGTGTTCTAGCATTTCTGCAGCAGCCGACAGCCATCAGTCTTTGATTTTCTAAGCAACTCGGTATTCACTATTTGGCAGATATCAGTAGCTTTTGTGTTGGTTGTTTTCGGATGAATACAGGAACTGTTCTTGCCGGCACTGTATTCTCAGCTGCTACTACTCAATGCTATCTGCCGATTGGGAGAAACTTCTTTGGTATCTTTTTCGGCAGCATTGTTGATTTTATTTTTGGTCAGCTTTGTTCATTTGCAGTCTCTACAGTCATTTGGTCAGCTTTGCTCTTTCCAGCAGTGCAGCATTTCTTGCCTCTTTTTCTTTGGCAGAAATTTCTGTAGGACAGCAGCAGTTTCTCACTTTGGCTTGTGGTCTACTTTGTGTGGGGCAAAAATCAGATTACTATTTTTACTTTAGGTCTCTGCACTCGAGTTCTTTTCAGTTTTCCAAAAGGAGACTTATGACAGTTCAACTTGTTTTTCAGTAAACATTCTCAGGGAAAATTGTTTTTAATCTCCAGTGAGCTTTCTTACTCCTTCATAGCTTAAATAACTATCCGAGGAGAAAATTTGTGCGAATACTTAGGGGCAAATTTTTTTTTAAAAGGCACCATTCACCCCCCTCTGTTGCCATATCCGGTCCTACAACAAGATAGAACAGTAAAGCACAAAGCTCCCCCTTACTACAGTCCATAAGGACTAACCACCCCAAGCTCTCCTCGCAAGGCTGAAAACCTAGAGCTATCCAAAGGCTTAGTAAAGATATCAGCCAACTGGTGGTCACTCTCCACAAACTGGAGCACTATATCACCCTTCTCCACATGGTCTCTAAGGAAGTGATATCGAATATCAATATGCTTGGTCCGAGAGTGCTGCACTGGGTTCTTAGCAATGTTAATAGCAGAGGTGTTATCACAAAAAAATGAAACACTATCTATAACTAACCCAAAGTCCCGCAGGGTCGAAGCCATCGAGAGTACTTGATTGCAGCAACTGGCGGCAGCTACGTACTCGGCCTCTGCGGTGGACTGTGCAACACCGGACTGCTTCCTAGAAGACCAAGAGACAAGAGAAGTGCCAACAAATTGGCAGATGCCAGAAGTGCTCTTCCTATCTATCCTACAGCCAGCAAATTCTGCGTCCGAGTAGGCTCTAAGAGAAAGACACAAAGATGAAGAGTATCAGATACCATAGTCAATGGTAGCTCGAAGGTACCGAAGGATGTGCTTCACCGCCTGGCGGTGAGATACGCGAGGAGAAGCCTAAAATCGAGCACATAGACACACAGAGAAGTGTATGTCCGGTCTCGAGGCAGTGAGGTACAAGAGAGAGCCGATCATGCTTCTGTACTCTTTTTGATCAACTGGCTCGCCATCCTTATCTAGGTCAAGTGACGCTGCAGAAGCCATCGGAGTTGACACAGGCTTGCCATCACTCATGTCAAAGCGTCTCAGGAGGTCACGAGTGTACTTGCCCTGATGCAAGAAAGTACCCTCCCGAGTATGCTTGATCTGGAAGCCAAGGAAGAAGGTCAACTCACCCATCATGCTCATTTCAAACTCGGTGCTCATGACAACCGAGAACTGTAAAACAAGAGCATGAGAAGAGCCGCCAAAGATGATATCATCCACATAAATCTGGACAGGAAGAAGGTCATTGCCATGCCTGCGAATGAACAAGGTCTTATCTACCTTACCCATCTCAAACCCATGACTCAACAAATAGGACTTAAGACTCTCATATCAAGCTCTAGGGGCGTGCTTAAGTCCATACAAGGCTTTGGAAAGCTTGTAGACATGGTTTGGGTATTTGGGGTTCTCGAAACCTGGAGACTGTCTAATATAGACCTCTTCCTCAATAAACTCATTGAGGAAGGCACTCTTGACATCCATATGGTAAAGCTTGAAACTCTTAGAAGCTGCAAAAGCGAGCAGGATTCTAATGGCCTCAAGCCTAGCCACAGGGGCAAAGGTCTCCTCAAAGTCTAGACCTTCAACCTGGGAGAAGCCCTGAGCTACCAGTCTAGCCTTGTTTCGAATGACTACCCCATCCTCACTCTGCTTGTTTTTGAACACCGACTTGGTACCAATGACATTGTGACCTCTAGGGGGCTCAACAAGCAACCAGACCTTGTTTCTCTCGAAGTTTTCCAACTCCTCATGCATGGCATTAACCGAAGACTCATCAGAAAGAGCATGACTAACATCTTTGGGCTCAAAGGTGGCAACGAAGGCAGAATGGAGACAGAAATGTGACATGCCAGACTTTGAGCGTATGACTCGCTCAAAGAGGTCTCCAATCATCTGCTCAGAAGGATGGTCCTTTTGGACATTTCGGGAAGGTCCTGGATGAGATGAAGAAGTGGCCTCTACCTCATGAGCTGATGAGATAGAACAGAGCTACTAGCTCCAGAAGAAGCAGAAGGCATGGGCTGATCTCCTCGAGGTGCGGTGGTGGAAGTAGACACCTCAAGGGGAGGAGAAACTAGATCAGGTAGACAACCCTCATCTCCATTCTCCTCATCATCCACAAAGATAGTCTCGGACTGCTCTAAAGAGCCTAATATATCGGGCCTAGTCTCTGGACTGGTCTCATTGAAGGTCACCTCACAGGTCTCTACCATCTTACTAGACTCGCAGTTCTAGACCCTATATGCCCGCGAAGAAGTCGAGTAGCCTAGAAAGATCCCATCACAAGAGCGTGACTCGAATTTATCTAGGTTTCTAAACTTCAGAATAAAACACTTGCAACCAAACACACGAAAATACGAGACACTGGGCTTTCGCCCATATCTCAACTCATAAGAACTGCGATGCAAGTGCGCCCTGAGAAAAACACTGTTGGAAACATGGCATGCAGTGGCTATAGCCTCAGCCCAAAACTTCCTCGGTGTAGAGTACTCATCAAGCATCGTCCTAGCCATCTCGACCAAAGTACAATTCTTCCTCTCCACAACGTCATTCTGCTGAGGGACGTATGGAGAAGAGAACTGGTCCTCTACACCGGACTCACCGCAAAACCTCTCAAAGTAGGAATTCTTGAACTCCGTGCCATTGTCACTGCGGATCGCTCGTAAGGCACCCAGGAGCTCAACAAAAAGCCTACTAAACAAACCCCGAAAATGGGTAAATGTCTCATCCATGGGACAGTCCTACTGCTATCCATTTGGTTCACGTCGCTAGGCATCTCTACCAAACCCTCATGCTTCCTTCCCCACCAGCACACACATTACAAGCAGATGGTGGGTTCTCTAGAAGGTGCTTAGTTAGCTTCACATATTTTTCATCCAATGCAATCAAGTCAGATTTTAATTTTCACAACTATTGCATGGTGAGCTAACAGGGTCCTTAGAAGCATATTGAGCCAATTTGTTATTATGATCAATTAATTCTTGAAACTGTTTAGAGACAGATTCAAACTCAGCAGTCAGCTTGGGACAATTCACACATGAAGCAATAGGCTCTAGCATAAAAGCTTGTAACTCAGCAATTTTATGATTTGTCTTCTTTAAATTCATCTTCAAATTAATGCAGCTTTCACAAGACTCAGGTAGATCGAGAAGCATAGTATAAAGACCTCTAAAAGCATTTTCCTTATCCTCACATGAGGTGCAAGAAATAGTCTCAACAGTAGTAGATAAAAGAGCAACAATCCTACTCATCTCTAATTCAACTAAAAGACTAATATTCTCCATCTTAAGCAAGTCTAGCTCAGAGGTCACACTATCATGAGAAATCCTTAATTTCTCCATATCGCCAAGCAAAGAGGAGCATACATCACAGTTGTCACGGGAGGGAGCAGATATAAGTGAAGTAAGCTCCCATGACAATCTCTTTACTTCCTTCTCCAACTCGCTACATCTAGCTCTAGATCTAGCATGAAATTTTCCTAGCTTAAGAAAAACATCATTAAGCTGGTCATAAGAGGGGTATACCTCGTCGGAGTCAGAGTAGAGTTCGCTGTCGCTGATGTCGCCCTCAAGGGCCATGAAGCACATGCCGCTGAAGTCATTGCCATCCTTGGGATCTTGAACGTTCTTCCCATCTTCGTCACTCCACCCCTCCACCTCGCTGAGGTCGAGGTCGTCGAAGGCTATGAGGACGCGGTGGAAGAGCTTCTTGGCTTTGCCAAGGTTGCGGAACTTCTTCTCTTTGCTTGGGGGCTTCATGTTGCGGTTCTTGTTGGTGTAGTCGTTCTTGCTTGAACCGCCGTAGTCGTTCTTAATTGAACCGCCGTAGTCGTTCTTGCCCTCCAGCTTGGGGCAGTTTGCTCGAATGTGGTTGGGGCCACCACACTCAAACCAAATCACGGGTCCTCCTCCTCTCTCTCTCCTTAACCATCTTGTATGCATAGGAGAAGTTTCTGGCTAAGAGGGCTAGTTGGTTTTTCGGAAGCTGTTCTAGATGATCATCATCAATTTCACAGAGAGCAGCAAGAGAGAAACTCCAGACAGTGTTAGCAGAAGATCCAGAGGTAGGATTGGGATCAGTGACCAAAGCCATCGACTGTGGCTTCAACTTACGAAAGACAATGTCAATCTCGTGAGTCTTGAGGCGTGAGTACAACGCATCAAGTGTCAATGTCGAAAGATTAGTAGTGTCCTTGATGGTGGTCACCTTCATCTCCCAAATACGCAGGTCCAAGACCGCAAGCATCTGTCGAGCATTGTCCGAGTCGGAGTATGTGAGACCGACCGCTCGGAGGTTGCTCAAGATCTTGTGGAATCTCGCAAAGCATTCATCCAAGGACTCTCCAGCGAGCATTTCAAACTTATTGTAATCTCGCTTGAATTGATCCTATCGAACCGTCTTAATTTGGGTGGGTGCCCTCATGGTAAGCATCGAGGGTCTCCCAAATGTCGAAGGCCGATGAAAGATGAGAAATACGACCAAACTCGTTTTGGCTCAAACCTTGGATGATGATGTTCCTTGCCTTAGCATTTGCCTCAACATCAGCCATGTTTCCGGCATTGATGTTCTCACCGGTAGGAACAACAAAGCGAAATTTGACCTTGCACCAAATCGCATAGCCCTGAGCCTGAATGTAGGTCTCCATCTGACTCTTCCAAAAGGGATAGTCGATCCCATCGAATATCGGGGGCTTGGTGGAATACTTGTCTATCGCCATGGCTGACAGACCGGTTAAGATCTATTGCAAAGAGCTAACCGGCTCTGATACCAATTGTAGAATCGGAAATGGCAACAGAGGGGGTGAATGGTGCCTCTTTAAAATTTGCCCCCAAGTATCCACAATCAAATCTCCTCCAATAGCTATGAAAAGCTATGAAGTAGATGATTCATGATCTCTGGATGTTCATACTGAACAAATATGAAAGACGCAAAGAAGAAAGCAGGAGAACAAGCAAATCAGCAGACAGTAGACAAGAGGCCGATTGACCGTAGCTTGAAGGACGGTTAGACTGCATGAGCTCGGCCGGTCAGACTGCCAGTTCAAGACCGGTCTGACCGCCGCCCATATGTCGGTCTGACCGCCTCATACTCGTTGGTCTGACCGCTGGTCTCCATGCGATCGACCCGTTACTACACGGATCGACCGCCATCACAGATCCAGTATGACCGCAGGTCACAGAGCGATCTGACCGACCAAAACCCTAGAACAGTGAAAAACAGAGGATTTTGTGCAAATGACAGAGAAAATGATAGAAATCATTGATTCTTCCATTTGCTCTTGGGAATGAAATGGCCTAGTGGCCTTGAGTATTTTCCCATCACTGAGCAATCCATTTTGCAACTAATCCATCAAGAATTCAACTCCAAATCACAAGAACTGAAAATGACAGAATGAACACAGGCAAGCACAAAAGAAGAGCTCAGACACAATCCTTCTCAAATTGATTCATAACCATGAATGCTTCATAACAGAGGAATGATTACATGAGTTTTTACACCCATTTCTCACTACATTCCCATACGCATTTTTGAGAATCAAGAAGTGTCTACATGTTTCTCCTGAACACACTCACACAGGAGAACACACAAACGCAGAGCACCCTGCTCACTCCCTCTCTTGAGCTCTCACCACAGGAATGCACCCACTGCTGCCTCCCTCTCCTCTTTTGAAGGCAAGACCTCACCCCCATATGGAAAATCAAGAAGTAGCATACCATGCCCACTCCAGACCTCACACCCGTAAGAAGGCAAAAGTCAACACAACCAGAATTTGGAGGGAAAATCAACCTCCACCTTCATTGCTTGAGTCAAATCTCGGATTTTCCCCTCAAGCACCTTCCCGGAAGCTTCCCGCGTCCGGTACCTTGACCGTCTGGACCTCAACTCCTTCCTGAGTCTAGTCCGTCCCGCTTTGCTACACACGACCGCACCCAGCATCCTGACCATCTGGACCTCAGCTCTTCCCTAAGCCTAATCCCGATCCTCTCGCCACTGCCCGTCGTGTCCTCCCGACACCAACCGAGACCTCCGACTCCACCTGACTCTAGTCCTGGTCTGTTCCGTCACACACGACCGCAACTGACACCCAACTCACGCAGACAAGCAAACCGTCACATAGCACCGCACGAAACAACATATCAACAATATCATAAGTAAAATGTATTCAACCCTAGAATACCCAAAACAAACTCAAACTCACTGACACATCCGTCAATTACTCATCACAAACAAGGGGATACCTCCACATGATATTTGAACAAGCAAGTAGAGAAATTAATTTTACGACATTTACAGAACTAGATTCACAACCTACACATGATAAATGAGATTTCCACCTAGCAAAATCAGTCTAGCAATTTATCATCTACGCATCTCACATTCTCCATAAGAGTAAGTATATTCATCTTAGACAAGGCCAAGGTCACAATGAGGTTTTACCTTGCTCATGATGAGTCATCGTACGTCCTTCTTATCATCATCCGTGTGTTCTCCACGGCTTTCTCGATCTTGGCACTTGAGCAACCAATCGGGACAGAATGTACCACAAAACTCACACTTGTGGTTTTTGCAAATAAAATCACCCTCTCGCCGAAATCAAGCCTCTTGTCACAAAGGACATCATTGGTAAAAACACCCCTAACAAGATGCAAAGGAAAGCTCACAAGATTCCCTACTAGTTGCCATGCTTAAGAGACCGGTTAAGATCTACGAGGAAGAGCTAACCGGCTCTGATACCAATTGTAGGACCGAAAATGGCAACAGAGGGGGGGTGAATGGTGCCTTTTAAAATTGTCCCCCAAAGTATCCGATAGCTAAAAAGCTGTGAAGAGAGAAAAGGTTTGCTCACTTGGCAAAAAACTGAGACGACTAGATGCTATCGAAAAAGAGTTAAGCCAAAAATGCATGGAAGCTCTAAGAAGTGATTTAGCCAATCAAGATCACAGGATAGCCGACAGCACCTTGAACAAGTAATACAAAACTGAGATACTAACTGCCAGCACAACCAAGAGAACCTAAAAGTAGCTGCCAAACTCAAGACTGCACTAAGAAGATTTTGCCGGCAAAGAAAAATAACAAACAAGAGTATGGTCAACTATAGTACCGAAAATACTTCCTCCCTGTGCAACCAGGCTAGCAAAGAAGAAATGCTAAGACAGAAAAAGAAAAAGCGAGCAGAAAGGAAGGAAGGAGTCAAGTGACGAAGAGAACAGAGCTCTTGACTAAAGAGCTGTCGGCATAGTAAATATGAGAGCGAACCGAAAGACACAAAGCGGAGAAAGCAGCGAGCAGTCCGAAAATGAGAGCGGTGAAATAAGATTTTCGGTTTGGAAGCAGACTTAACACAGACTTTGCAAAGGAGCTGCCGAAAACTCTAAAAGCAAATGATTTTCAGCTCCTCTTCTCAGGCCAAAGAAATCAGATCAAAACAAATGGGTGGCGAACAAACACAGAAGGATCAAATCGGCATCAAAGACTGCAATTAACTGAAAGACTAGACTAAATTGTACTGCCAAAAATAGAAGTCAGGACAGCCAGCCACCATGAGCTATTACACCACCTAGCTTTAACCGAAAGCTAAATAGAAAGCAATAGAAAGACAGATGCAAAGTTGTTGAAAATGAGGAGAAACAATGACTAAAGCAGAAAGCAAAAGAGGAGTAAAGTCGAAAAGAAATCGAGCAACACGAAGACCACGAGAGAAGATCAAGTGCTTGCTACCCTTCTTTAGATAGAAAAGAAATTTTGTTTCGGCTGGTAAGAACAGAGAGGAACATCAACTAGTAAAAACAGAAACCAAAGCATAAAGAGATAGATCACCATATCATCAATGACATTTTTCTGCACTTGGCTGCACTGAAACGGATCCAAAAATGTAGTGAACAGTAACTTCTTGATACATCCGAAAACAGGAAGGAGAATGAGTTCTTGCTGCGATGGCGAATTAATTAGAAGAGAAGATGTTGGTACGGTCGGTTCGTGCGAGAGACAAACGACTTTTCAAACATGCCGACCAACCATTGAGCAACCAAAGCACGCAACTCGAAATGGTTAACAAAAGGAAACGCAGACCCAAAAGACAAAGGTTCAGGCGCCAAAGGAAAACAGAAATCAGTGCAGACTGAAGAACAAGAAGATGCCGAACCAGAGAACTGAATTATGAATTTAGGACTAGAAAACTGATGTCACAAGAAATAGCAAAGAACCAGTTCTTCTCTCAAAACCGACACCAAAAATAGTACTGCCACTTTGCCAAAACTAGGACTCCACGGGAGACAAAAACAACAATCAAAACTGAGAACAAAGACTGACAAAAAACAGAGAGTTCATTCGGCAATGAAGAGAGACACAGAGCATGAACCGGATACGTAAAAAAGAGAGTTCATTCTCGATCAAAAGTTCAGCTCAAAAGCAGAGAAACATCAAAGAAATCTCGAGAGCGAGAACAAACCCGAGGCACAAGACAGAGAGACATAAGCAAGACATAAACATCCCGAACTCAGAATTCTTAAGGAGATTCAGAGACAAACACATGCAGAGAGCACAAAAAACTCTACTGCATACTATTCCCTTCACATCTCATATGAACATGAAGAGGCAAATACACAAAAACTCTCTCAAGCAAGCAGAGAAAGACTCACAACACATGGAGAGAAAAAGAAAACCCTAACTCTCTCCCAAAGCCATGAATTCATCCAAGGAAAAATAACGAAGAACAGAAAAACTTTAGATTTCATTTTAACCAAAAATTACAAAGGAGTCCCCATACGCATGGACTTTAGAACAAATGTTGATTACAAGACTCTCAATCCATCATTTCCCTGTCAATCCTCAAGAACACCAAGAGCCTCACATGCTTCTTGGGAGGAACACACCACACACAAAGGGATAAATGAACTCAAAACCATGAAGGGGTATACAGCCCCCAACACCTATTTATAGCCCTTGGCTAACGGGTCTTCAACCCGTTATGCCGGCTAAACCCGAACGGAGCCGTCTCCCGCTTGTGCAGCCTCGCAAAATTACCGATTCGCCCCTCCTGCACCTTCCGGGAAGCTTCCGCTCCTTGTCGTTCACGCATGACCGCACTGACTCGACCGATCGGACCTCCGACCTCCCGAGTCTAGTCCCGGTCCGTTCGTCGCACACGACCGCAACCGGTATCCGATCGTCTGAACCTCGACTCCTATCTCGTCCCGATCCATTCGTCGTTGCCCGTCGTGTCCACCTCCGGTAGCTCCAGCTCCGGTTCCTCATCTCCCGGCTCGCAACCACCTCAGCAGCCTCGATCATCCTCGACATCTCCGACCGTCTGGACCACAACACCTCCTGTGCCTAGTCCCGGTCCTCCCACGCCTCACCACGACCTAGCTCCAAAGTCCTGCAACCACACAGACAAGCAAACCATCACATAGCACCGCACGAAACATGAAAGCATAAATAGCATCATACTTACTCATGATGAAGTCCAAACCTGTCGAAACATCAGAATATGCATCCTAACCCCATACGACCAAGTTTGACCAAGTCCGACCGACCTCGTTACGCCTCGCAACGTCAAGGTCCGAACCAACCAACTCAAACTCGACTTTCCTAAGCCGATGTCAATTACTCATCATACACATGGGATGACCTCCACATGGTCTCTCACTAAAATAATCGCGGAGTTTCCCAATTTTTTGGTAAATCGCGGGAGGTGAAAAAATTAAATTGCAGAATTATCCAAAATTTTAAAAAATAAATTAAAATAATTAATTTGGATATTTTGGGCTGTCTGGAGTGGTGGGCCAGCCGCTTTGGGCTCACCAGCCCCAAAGGGGGCCCGTACCCCCTCCCAAACCCTAGCATCCCCTTTATAAACCCCCTCCCTTGGCCCCTCTCTCTGTTTTCCCCACCTGGCAGCCACCCCTATCTCCTCCCTGCGTCTCCACCTCTCCCCCATTGCTCTCCCTTAGTGCTAGGAGAAAGAGAAGGAAGAAGAAGAGGAGGAAAGAAGATAGGTGATCCCAAGGGATCCCCTAGGTAACTCTTCCTCATCTCAAATCCCTCTGTTATTGCTGTAATTAGGGTTCTTAACCTAAGATTTGGTGGAGGATTAGCAATTAGATTCCCCGATTAGAGATTTCCTGTTGTCTGTCTGTAGATCAATTCGCGCAGCGCGTCAGTTTGCATAGTTTAGACCTACGAAACGATTTTTCCTGCGGGTCTCCCCAAAAGGAAAATTGTAGAGGACGTGGAGAACCATCTACTATATTTTGTTTAGAATTTTGGGCCACGGAATTTGAGCGTAGCAGGGTCGGGAACCTCGCTGTCCGTCAGGGGTGCAGATCGGGGCAAAGCGCTGTTCAAGTGTGATTTAGGGGTAGTAGATGATTTTTATGTTTTTGGTCGCAATTGAGAAAAATGTAGGGAATTCAGTAATCTAACTTCTATATAAAAATCATAATTTTTAGAGCCTTACACTGTTGTTGGGACGCGTTAGATTCTGGCTGCCCAGATTGCCAGAACAGAGAACGTCCTCTGTTTTGCATATTAAGTTACACGTTGATAGTAACAAAATAAAAATAAGTGATCTACATGAAAAGTGAAGGTATTTAAGTGAGGAATACAGAAATATATCTTTTTTGTAAATGGTTTAATAATCTTAAAGATACAAAAAATTTAAGCAGCGTTGCTGCAGCGGGCAAAGTGTAGAACCGTTAAGCGGAGAGCAATGTTGTGGGGATTTGGGGTTTAGCGATATCTTTACTTCTTAAGACGTGTTTTCATTGTTGTTGTATTGTATTGAGAGGTACTTTTGGACAGGTGGTTTTGCTCCTGAACGCACGTGATTGCTTCGCTTCAACTGTAGAGGCAAGTAAACCTAGCGGTTGTGCTAATGTTTAACTCGTTAATTATTCTACATTCACATTAATTAATTCTCTTAATTTGAGGTGCTATGTCATTGTCACATGCTTCTTTAATGTGGTCCATGTGGTAGTATTTTAAGAATTCAATTGTTTATGATCTTGATGGTTTAATTGTGGATATACGGAATTGTTCTTGATGAACCAATATAGTTGTGGGGTAGAATGCTTTACGAGCATATTGTGATCTAGGTGGTAGTATTCTTAGTGAGTATTTGTGGTTGTGGTGTTAGCATTCTTGATGATTATGTTGTGGTCTATGTGGTAGAATTCCCTATAGATCAATGGATTATGATCTTGGTGAACCGAATGTGGGATTGTGGTAATGATCTTGTAAAACATTGGTATTGTGCTTAATGAGACACAGGTGGGTTATGAGGAAGTATTCATGATGAGGAGGTTGTTGACCTTCATGGTTAAATTCTTGTGGTTTATGATTATCATATCATGTCATGACATTTGCATTGTGGATGTCACCGCTTATAACCGCGACCGTACCGGTACAGCATTGTACATTGCCGTAGTACAATACACACTCTTACGTACTTGGGTAAGGGTGCAGTGGATCATATGCATTCATATACGTTGCATTGTGGAAAGATCATTTGCATACCTATGCAATATATTGTGGTGAAGTTATTTTGCAGTGGATCATACGCATTCATATGCATTGCATTGTGAAAAGATCATTTGTATACCTATGCAATGTATTATGGTGAAGTTATTTTGCAGTCAAATACAACTTTATAGTTGTAATGTGGAATTGGTTCATGTGAGTTACTTGTGGTATGAGGAATGTGGCTGTGGTCGTGGAATGTGGTTCGTCCCTTGTGGTGTGGTAGGGGTTATGATTGTGGCATGAGATTCTTTTCTCATGTAGTAACTGTTGATAGCAGATGTGGATGTGAAAAATAATATAGGGGTTGTGATTGGGCATGAGATTCTTTCCTCTTGTAGTAACTGTTGATAGTAGTTGTGGATGCGAAAAATAATAAAGTAGTGAGGTAAAACGTAAATATGCTTTATTGTCTTTGGTAGTGTAGTGGTTGAGGTTTTAAAATATTCAAGCAAGATTTATTTGCTAATGTTTTATCGTCGTTGGTGGTGATTTGAGGTAGAGGATATAAACATGGTCATTGTGAAAATTAAATGTTGATGATTAAACTATTGTGGTTTAATTATCCTGTTAAACAGTTTGCTTGCTGAGATTTTTATCTCACCCTTGTTTCCCCCTACAGGTGATCTTTGAGCATGCATGGAAAGGGTAGAGCGGCACCACAATAATGCACTTGGTTCATTGTTTTATGTTGTAATAAAGACGAAGAGATTCCAGCCTTTGCCTAGCTACCTCGTCATTGTTTACTTTAACTTAATAATGTTAAATTTGTGAACTACGCTTTGGGTTAAATTGTTGGAGGTGGTATTTATTATTGAATTGTTACCACTATCCTGTTTTCCTAGTTGAGTATGCTTCCGCTTATCTTAACTTGTTCTAGAAATTGATGGCAGTTTAATTTATCTTGTAATTTGGCTAGTTGTGGAGTGGTTTTTGTGGCATTCCAGGGTAATGCGGCTCTTGGGGTGTTACACTTATGTTTGTATTTGGATGACAACTTATATTTGGAACAAACACAGCGTTATGGCCAAGATTAAGGAGATATGCAAGACCAAAGACTGCTTGACCAAGTTCGATGAAAACATTCTCAAGCATAAGGAGGTCATTAAAGCTTATGAGAAGAAGGATCAAAGTAACTGATCATTAATCCATCTAGCTAATTGTATGTTTTGGTTTATCTTATCTAACTTTGAGCTACTCATGCAGAGCAAGCCCTAAAGCTGGAAAGATTAGAGAAGCTCTTGATTTTGAAAAGGACAAAGATAAGGACCTCAACAGGAGTCTTCAAGAGAAGATTCTAGCCTTCGACAAGATGCTTGTTAACATGGGGGCGGAAGTATTCAAATGTAATACCCCAGAAGCGATTCGAGAGATAATCGATTAATTGGAGGGAAAGACCATATAGAAAATAATTAAACAAAAAGTTTTAGAGGGGGAATTTCTGAAAAATCCTGGCAACATGGGCCTGGGCCTTGGCCCATGTGGAGGCCGGCCAAAAGGCGGCGCCCCCCAACCCTAGCCGCACCCCTTTGCCCCTCCTCCTTCGCCTTGGCCGCCGCCCCTGTCCTCCCTGCGCCTCCAACTCTCCCCCATTGCTGTCCCTTGGTGCTAGGAGAAAGCGAGAAGGAACGAAGAAGAAGGGAGGGAAGGAGAAGAAAGGAAGGAGGAGGAAGAAGGGGAAGAAGACAGGTGATCCTAAGGGGATCCCCTAGGTAACTCTCCCTTATCACAAATCCCTCTGATTTTACTGTAAGTAGGGTTCTTAGCCTAAGAATTGGTGGAGATTAGCAATTAGATTCTCCGATTAGGAATTCCTATTGTCTGTCTGTAGATCAATCCGTGCAGTGCGACTGTTTGCGCAGTTTAGACCCACGAAACTATTTTTCCTGTGGGGCTGCCCAAAAGGAAAATTGTAAAGGACGACGAGACCTACCTACTGTATTTTTTTTAAGAATTTTTGGCCGCAAGATTTTGGAGTAGCAGGGTCGGGAACCTCGCTGTCTGTCAGGGGTGCAGACTGGGGCAGATTGTTGTTCAGGTGTGATTTAGGAGTAGTAGATAATTTTTATGTTTTTGGTCACAATAGAGAAAAATGTAGAGAATTCAGTAATATAACTACTGTATAAAAATCATAATTTTTAGGTCCTTACACTGTGGTTGGGATGCGTTAGAATCTGGCTGCCCAGATTGCCAGAACAAAGAACGTCCTCTGTTTTGCGTGTTAAGTTACACCTTGATAGTAACGAAATAAAAATAAGTGATCTACATGAAAAGTGAATTTATTTAACTGAGGAATCCAGAAATATATCTGTCTTTGTAAATGGTTTAATAATCTTAAAGATACAAAAAAAATTAAGTAGCGCTGCTGCAGCGGGCAAAGTGTAGAACCGTTAAGCGGAGAGGGAATTGCGGGTTTTGGGCATAGAGACATTTACTTATCAGTTGTGAATATTGTATTATGATTTTGTGCTGAGTGGTGCCTTGTGAATAGGTGGCTTCGCTCCTGATCGTGTTTGATCCCTTCGCTACTTCGGTAAAGGCAAGTATAATGATGGTTTAAATTGATATTGTGGAATGTCAATGTTTGATTTATGTTGTGTGTAATTGTGTTCATGGATGTGGTGAAGGTGTACCAGTGATGTTCATGGTTGTTTGCAAGCTATGGTTTTCATGAGTAATCCTTGTGCATAGTTGTTGTGGATGCAAGTTTTATTAAATTGAGACCTTCACACATATGCATTCGTGTTGGCTTATTGAAGACTTGGTCACGTGGTGACCAAGCATTTGCTAAGGTCCCCGTCATGTTGATGACGGGCTAAAGGTCCCTATACTTATGGAGTATGGGCAATTGGTCCCTGTACTAGATGTTACAGGCATGGGTGTGCATCGACTGATGCACACTTTGCATTACCGGTAAAATACAAAAGAGAAAGAGATAAAGATATTGTTGATCATATTGCTTAGCACATGTTTTGAAGTGACGGTTGGATGTTCTTATGGAATGGTACACATGTATGCATATCATGTGTTGATAAGTAATTGTTGGATGTTCTTATGGAATGATGTACATGTATGCATAGCAGGTGATTACAAGTAACTATTGGATGTTCTTATGAAATGATGTACATGTATGATGTTGTTACCATTTATTATATTTGCTGAGTCGTTGGACTCACCCTTGTTGTTTGTTGTGTTTTAGGTACCCTTATGAGATCGGCATGCATGGGAAAAAGGAAGGATTAGTCTTGTTGCACTTTGCACGATCAACCCATAATGGAAAGAAAGGAAGAAATTAAATAGTAGAAGAATTGAACTACTTTAAGTATCTTTATGATCATTGCTTGCTGAAAATTAAACTGTAATAAATTACTAGAGTATTTATGGTGTTCCTGTTCTTTATCTAGATGCTAGTTCTATAAATGTCCTAGTAACCTATAGTCAATTTTGTTTAGTCTTGGTCGAAATACCTGTTGGATATCTATTCTTATTAATTCTGCTTGTTGAACCCTATGGCATAGATAACTATACAAGGAAGGTTCTGCCGAAATTTTGTGAGACGTTTTTAGTTTATCCTTGTTACGTTACTAGTTTGGTAGCATTTCAGGTCATTGTTTGGCTTGGGTGCTACATCAAGTCCTCTTCAAAGTAGTTGACTAAGAAGGTGAATTGTCTTGGTAGATAACTCGAGACTCTTCAAGGTATGCTCACTACTTCTTGGAGTAACTATCCCTAGACAATGAGAGAAACTATGGCAGATGGAGTTAGCTCTAACTTAGCAAAGCTTAAAGCCCCGACCATCAAGCAAGCTACAAGTGCTCAAGACAGATTTCAACTGCTCGAAGGAGGATGTGGCCAAGTTCTTTGAAGGGGTGAAGCTCTTCGGAAATAAGGTTGTTGAGGAGATGAAGGTCGGGTCTCTATCAAATAGCGACCAGTCTAGTGGTTCCGAGGAATAGATAAATGTTTATGTAAAAGAAATTTTCATGTAAAACTTACCTTTATTATCAGTAAAGTTTATGTTAATTCCTCAATTTCTTGAGTACTCGTATATTTCCTAGCCCCCGACTGCTAGTAGAAATACTTACTAAGGAAGCAGTATACCAAGAATGAAAGAGTTATTTGCTTTGACCAATAGACTAAGTATATGCAAATTATGTTGTAGAAAGGATCTAGTTGTTGCTAAGAAATCATTTTGGTCGAAACCAATAGGTGATTTTGACTAGTCTTAGATACCATTTTCATAATCGAAGTACCATATATTCCAATATGTGGTTGGAAAATCACATAAACTTTGTTGATGCTATGAACGACAAGAAATTATGCAAGAGTGTATACAAAAATGATAAATGCTTATATTTATAAACTTTATCTGAACTGGTCATAAGATTGCTGAGAACTGAAGACATGAACAATACTTCTTGAGATCTATTCATACTCGAGTTTTGACTGGTAGCAAAGATCATAGGAAAAATGCAGTCGCTAGAAAACTCCATCCAGTGTGGTAGGACCACATGTAGAGAGTAATGATTTTGACTAGGAGGTTTTTTGTATCTCGAATAGTTCTAAACAAGAGAAGAACAAAATGTTGAAGTAAAAAAGAAAGTCTTGAAGCCCCCGAGCATGTAAGCAACTATGTCTAACTATCTATGCAATGCTTCTTTTATTTATTTTTTCTTTGAGAAAAGAGTGTACATATTATCGTGAGAACCATCTATGTGATAGTCAATATAAGAATCCACATGGCGTTTGACTGATGTATCAAAGCCAAAAGTAAAAGATTTCCGTTAGATGGGTTTGAGAGGAAAATGGATCTCTCCAACTAGCTTAGACAACAATAGTATATGGCCAAACTTAGGATAATGATATATTAACAAAATGGAAAAGGTCTCAGAATGTCTAGCCCCCAGGTTACGAAAAGCCAAGAAAGAGGTATTGTTTGCAAAGCTTGTGTAGGTTGATGTATTTGTCGGCTATGAAATTGAGATTGTACACACTTTGTCACAAGGTCTTTTGCATCATAGAAGACACTTGGCAAGTAGTATGTTTATCAGAAGGCTTTACCGACCAGAGTTCTATAGGAATAATGTGCTCTACAGACTCCTCCATGTATATCAAATAGTAATTTCATACTATCCTATTGAGATATGCATCTCATCAACACTTCATGAGTTCTATTGTTTGTAAAAGGTACATTCAATCAAAGTGTATGATTTGATTTTTTGAGCTATACGATTAGCCTCTACTCATCTTTAGGAAATGCGTCACGCTGAAGATATTCGTAGATTGATATCATCCAATCACTATTGGCATCAATCTGTACGACCTCCAGTAGAGCATCTTTGGAATGCTCAACCACAGAGTGTTTGTTGAGTTGCTCAAAAAACTCTATGCGAGATGAATGATCTTAAGGAAGCCATTTGTGCCAACTAGTCTGCCAGAAAGTTATCCTTTCTAGGAATATGTTGAAGGATCGGAAATGGCAACAGAGGGGGGGGTGAATAGTGCCTTTGAAAAATCGCCCGTCCTATCCACTTGATCTTTCTCTCCAATAGCTATAGGAGCTATGAAGATAAAAGAAATTTGCCTACTGGATGCTGGAATCAATTTTGCCGAAAGACCGAAGAAATTCAATGAGGAGGCGAAGACTAGATCAACACAGCCTTCTCAGAATAACTGACAGAAAATAGACTTTAAATCGAAAAACATATCACAAACCATCCAACTAAAAGGCAAAGAGAAACCATCCAACTAAAAGGCAAAGAGAAAAGCAGAGCAAACCCAAACTGAAATTACCCTGCCGAAAAGATCATCAGCCGCTGCAAAGCAAAAGGGAAAAGCTATAAGGGAAACCAAATCTGGAAGGGACAGACTGAGAAGATCAGCTGTTGCACGCTGCTTTTCCAAAGTCTGAAAGCATCACAAACTTCTGAACTGAAACAGAAGACAGAGGAAGCAAAAAGAAAACAGGAAATGGCCTTGAACGAAAAGCTGTGAACATAAACAGTCTCGGCAGAAATTTGGCACCATTCGGCTGAAAACAAGGAGCTAAACTGTAGGCTGTTAGCTGGCCGAAAATATGAGAACTGAGAACAGAGAATCATGTTAGCTTGAGCTGCTGCTGGAGAACAAATACTGCAGAGAAACAAAGATTCGGCAGCATGAAGGAGCCTGAAAAACTGACAGCCGAATGCTACTAGGGCTGCTGAAGAAAATATAGACTGAAAAAGAACCGAACTAAGGACTGCAAATTCTCTTATGGTTATACGGACTGGACAAATAATCAATTTCTGCTCTGTGTTTTAGTTTTCTGAAGACTGAATTCAGATAGCACAAGGCTCATTTCTTCGGCAGAGCAGAAACTGAGCAGAAACAAAAAGCAAGATATTCAGAACAGAAACAACAAAATAGAAAAGGAAAACTGTACCGCATGCAGCATAGTTAACATCAGTTTAGATCAGTAAGTAGATAGTAAAAATTTCAGCCAAAACCGAGGTTATCTGGACTACATGCAGCAGGGAGGTGAAAATTTTCCTCTGGCAGGTTTTCCACAATAAGATTAAGACAACAGCACAACTGAAGAAAAGGAAGCAGCTTATTGTGTGTTGTCTAGCGAGTTAGAGGCAGGTGATCACATTTATTTCAGTGTCATATTGCTTAATTCATACGGTGTTGCTTTAGGGAGATTTTGGCCTGGAATCCGTCTTCTGTGTCTAAAAACTCCTGTTCTTTTTCGTTTTGTTGCCACTCCACGGGCTATATGAAAAATCTGAAACAAAATGGCTGTTGAAAAGAAATATCCACGACGACCTGTTGATACGATGTATAAAATCTCTCGTATCTATAGAAATAGTGATCACCTTTGAGAAACCTGGTCTTAGGCCTGCAAGTCCAGCCCATTGATAAGCACCCTTCACTTAATCTATAAATAAAGAATTCCAATTGTCATTATGTGTACCTTATGAATAGAGAAAACAATAAAGAAGAAGCTCTCCTTTTATCTCTTGTGTTCAATCTATTATTCTGCTGCATTATTTTATGTTTAATTCACATTTTCATATAAAAGAAATCGATTAGACTGAACTCGTTAGCGACGGTTCCTTAACAATCACAACTTCGTATGGCTAACTGAAAAGAAGGATTGGTGAGTAATGCTAAGAATATTCTTGGTGTTAACTGCCACGTTTGAAGTCAATGTTTGTCTAGTTGAAGCATTGTTTGCTTATTGTTTGCGGTCCGACGACATAGCTTGTTTGTAGCTCCTGTTCCCTGTGCTACGCAAGTCGCTGGTAACCCCAGCTTTGGATTGTTTAGCTGTCAACAAAAAGCTAAGTGATCGGTCCAAAAATAAGTTGACCTATCAACAAACTTCCTGTCGCTATTACATTAGACTCTTGAGCATTTCTAGCACGTAACAAGTTCCCTACATGCCAGAAAACAGTACTACATGAATAGACGAGACTAGATGTGTAAGAAGGATGGGAAGACACTTGGGCGCTTCATGTTTAAAAGGCGATATCTATAATCTTGTGCCTAGTCACTAATCCGTATGACCCAGCTGGATAGGTTAGGAAAAGCAATGACCACGAATATGAGACGCCACACCATGACCGGGCGCACACGAAATTTAAGGGTGCCTGGAAATCAAACTCGCCATCTCGCTTTGCACTCAAGTGCATACCTCTCCACTCTCCAGTCCCCAAGCCTTGGTCATGAACTCGTGATAACATCCCACTGAATTCATTCTATTCACCCCTTTTTGTCGCCATCAGTCTGTTCTCAATTATTTTTCATCCATGCAACACAAGAATAACAAACAAAAATGGAAATTTTAGTAACTATTACTGCCTGCTCTATAAGTTTCTTGGGGCACAATGGGCAAAACAACGATGTTAAGCGTGTACGGCTGAACATCACATAGAATTGTATCAATCATCGCTGCCAGAATCTATATCAGAGTTTGCCCTTTGATGGGCTACTCCGTTTACAACCTTGCCCTTCCCCTTGCTCTTTTCGTCTTCCTCATCATCGCTGTACTCACTCTCGTAATCCTCATACTCCTCTTCTTCCTCCTCTTCCTCATCAATGACATCCTCTGCCACTGGCCCTTCTTCAGGCACATGGCCCCTTGTTCCTGCACGGCTGCGCTTCACAACCTTCAACTTAAAGCTAGTCTTGGTGTCACAGCCTATCCATGCGTCACACAAACAGAAGACGGTCAGGTTGTGATTGCCCTCGGCTGGGGCTTGGAACTTGCCCATTACCAACCTAGCGCCTTTCTTCACTCTGTCAACTGCCTCTCTAACAGCAATTTCTATTTGCTTGGCACTTGCACCCAGTGCTTCCTGGGTTTCTTGTATAGCTTTTGATGCTGCGGCTATAGCGGTAGCCTCATCCATGAAGCTGACCTTCTGGGATAACCAAACTTCATTTGATGCAGCGTCAGCTAGAAGCAGCCAGAAGTTCTCTTCCTTGTGGAACGGGAACAAAGGAGCATGGGGAAGTGCAGCAGTTAGGCCGTTGCGGCGGTGAAGTGAGACCCACGCATACATTGTCACAACATCACCTTCTTGTATGCCCTCTTCACCTTCAGTCTCGCATTTAATATCCACTTCAATAGAAGGAATAATCTCTAGTACAGGTTCTATATCCCGAGCTTCTTCATCAGAAAGCCCAGCAACTTGTGTCAGTAATGCAGCACGTTCCTCCACAGACAGGTCACACAGTTCTTGGAATGCACGGATTTTCTGCAGTCAAACACAAAATTAAACTGTTATATTCATAAATTAAAAGCATAGCTTTAAGAGATAGACTATTAACTTTTCAATTTTTTCCTTTTTCACTTTACTTTTTTTAGTGACTGAGAAGGCACTGAAGGAAATACCTTGCGTGCAATTTTTTTGACAGCCGCTTCAGTAAAATGTGGCAGCTGCAAGAAAGGTGCTATTCCTTCCGAGTTACCTCCACCAGCTTTTCGTGCACTAAGAGGAACGGCCTACAATGTGGCCAACCAAACATTTGCATTGCCATCAATGGTGATAAATGAGCTTATGAACTGGCAGCAAATGTACTTATAGAAGCCAAAAAGTAAGCATGTGCAATTACAAACTGAAGCATTAAGACAACTCCATGGCTGAGTCAATAACTGAACACTTTAGATGTACCAGGAATCAATAGATGCAGATGAATGCCTTAGTGATGGAATAAGTACACAATGGAAGGTTAAGCAAACAGAGTGAGCCGAAGAACACACATGAAAATACCACACAGACCAATCGAAGATTACTAGAAAGCATCCACATTATCAGTAGGAAAAAGTCCATAGTACTCCCCCACCTCCCATTTGTCTAATTAAAACCCTGAATTTTAAAATGTCTACTTTGCACCCTTGAACCATCTAAACCGACGCAAATAACACCTAAGGCTGGTTTCATGGGTGGTCTTGGCCTGTTGGCAGCCACATCACGGTTTTTTTTGCCACGTTTGCATCCAATCAGCACTGTACCTCCTCCACATAACCAGTCAATAAATAACAAAAAAAACATGGTGGGACCCACCAGTAAGCCTCTTTCTCTCTCCTCACTTTCCTTATCATTAAAAGGCAAAATACCGCATCAAGTAAAATTCAATTCCTGATCTTTTTTTCTACCAAGATTACTTGTAAGACATGCAGCTACATAACACATAAATCACAATGAAAAAGGGTGTGTAAACAAATGACCAGACAATTTTAAATGAGAAATTCTTTTAAAACAAAAAAGGTTGAAAAATCAGCTCAGTCCAGATACTGAAACCGTATTGCTGAAATAATGATTTGTAACTACCAAAATATTGCATGTCCCAGGCCATGCCAACTCTTCCCTGACCAGGACATCACCTAGCACCGTAGCTAGCCTGCTAGTGTGACAGGTGTGAGAAAAAAGTATTATCTGTCCTGGCAGGAACTCCTTTTGACAACCTTTTTTCTTTGACAAGAGATAACTTTCTAATCTACATTGCATGGATCACCTATGTTCAAGACTTAAATTACATTGCATGGATCTCCTATGTTCAAGATATAATTGCTTTGCTGCAGATTCTGAAATTTGAATTCCCAACATACCATTTTTATAGAATGATAAAACTAAGTATACCGAACAAAAGCTAGATATAATTTGGTATAACGAACCATATGATTTAGTCTTCCATGTGCTTTTACATTTTGGTTAATTCAGGCTTATCTTTCAAACTCAGAATGCCAAAATATTAAAATGACTGAATGGTGCAGATCTCTAGATGGATAAGATGTTGACCAAACGATGATAACTATTATTCTGTGGTCAGAACCATAATGGACATCATATCTTAGGACAGAGTACTGCAACAGCTACTTACCCACAGGAAAAACACAACTGAAACTGGTCTGTTAGATAAGTCTAGAAGGAAGTAAAACATACCTGATGAATCTATACTAATTTACGCTACCTGAATTTTAATGTAAGTTCGGAAATTTTAATTCAAAACAACATACAAACACATCACAACAAACATGAAGTGGTTCACCACATGTTGGCTAAAGCAAAAGCATATGGACGACTTTGTACAATACCTGGATGATATTTTGAGAAAGCTCAATTACGCCAATTGCAGGCCTGAGCCATCCAAAACCATGGGAACTCCTTGGTAGGAGTGCAATCTGCAAGCCCATGAGTATAGTAAACTATGAAGCATCATATGAATGATTAGAAAAAATTACCATAGTTAAAATAAAGAAAAAGGGTTACAACAACATACGTCAGTTTCTATTTCAAGTTGAGATGTCAAATTCGTATGCAACAGTGCAACAGGAAAAAAAATCCCTACATAGGTTAAGGAAATAGGAGTACAAGGCGATTGAAGGAGATGGTTATGCATCAAATAAAAACTGTCAACTTTAGAAACACAATTAGAAATGTGATGCATCAGGATCCCAAGCCTAAGGATTGCTTGGTACATAAATATCTCAGTAACACAAGATTAAGCCTAGGCGTGATATAGCTTCTTAGAACAATAAGCTACAAGCATCTTAGAACAACAAGCTACAGCCAGCAGATGATCAAGTTAGGACCTGAGTGATTGCATAAACCAGACGAAACATGTCTGAGCCATAATGCACATACATGAGGCATGATCCATATGGCATATAGCACAGCCTCTGTAGTCATTTAAATACTACACATGGTTTAATAACTTGAGCATCTATGGTCTACAGGGTGCCACTGTCAAAACAATTGTTATTACACGTGTCCCGTGGCAAATATGAGGCAATTTGCATGATGTATAAATACTCCCAAATAGTGTCGAGCTACCCCTAGTCCAGATTTAAAGCCAGTTTTTTTGCTTATAAAGTAAAATTGCATCACCAGACAAGCAATTAAAATATGTTTACCTACGCCTACCACATGGAAAAAAGAACTCCAACAAATATTTGTTATATTGTTCAACCAGAACTAGTCGATACAAAAATAACAATCTCAGCTCCGTACTTGCAAATTAACTAGAGCCATCAATTTATCATGCTGGATCAGGTTTATGCGGAGTAATGCCGTTCTAATGCAATCAGTGTTCAAGTACGCACTAGGCGGGCGGCAAGGTGGGGCCTAGGAGGCCTAGGCGAGGACTAGGCGGGGCCTAGGCGGCTAAATAAAAATGAGGGCAGCAGACCTAAGATGAGCAATCATGCATATATATTTGATGTAAATGGCTAAATGCTTGATGTAAAGTTGTAAAACCTGCAGATGTACGGGTCATCATGGACATGTAGGATCAAACTGCGAAGAAAATAGACTTTCGGAGGGTCCACATGGAAGAAATTCAAGGAGGAAAGGACTATTTTGCAATATCGCAGAACTCAAGAGGACTAAATCGCAAAATTGCCAATCCTCAATAAATCCCCACAACCCCAGCCGAATCCCCTTCTTGCTTCTCCTCTCCTCCCTCTACTCGGCCAGCAGCGCCTCTCCTCCCTCTACTCCGGTCGGCGGCGAGGCCATGCTATCTAGCCACCGCGCCATCCACAGCTCGCCGGCCAGTACCTCCTATGTATCCTCCTCTCACCGCCACGCCTCCCACCCTAACTCCACCGCATAGCACCGTCCTTCACCGCCTCCTCCAATCCCATGCGGCCGCCCCTCTACAACTCCCTCCACACCACAGCGTTGTCGCCAAAGCCCAGGTTCTTCTTTTCCTCTTCCCTGGCCTCCGATTGCTTCTCTCCCCATCCTCCGACAACTTTCCAGCTCGACAACCGCCATGGCCGAGCCAAACACGTCTCCACGCGGCGACGGCTCCACCTTTGACCACCGACACTACCTTTGACCACCTCAGGCCACTTAGGCGGGCTGGCCTAGCCTGCCGATTTTGGCCAAGGCACAGCGGAGGGGCTCCGCTCAGTGCCTAGGGTCGTCCAAGTGGCCACCTAAAACCGCCTTCTTGAACACTGAATGCAATCACTGATCAGACAAGCGAACCTCAAAAATCAACCCACTATGGACCACCTATTAAATGTTTTAATTGCACCATTCTTATTAAGGCGTCGCTTAAGCGATAAGGCGATCGGAGGGGGGCAAGGCGTCACCTCGCCTTGTCGTGCATGTCTAAGGCATCGCCTTAGGACGAAGACATCTCTAAGGCGTCATTTAGGACTGGAAGGAAAAGTCGAAATGAAAGTGGCTCAACAAGCTAAAGTGAAGTGAAGGAGAAGGACGAGGATAGAAAGGACGAGACTCATCAAAAGTAACATCTCGAGAAATCCGCATCCGTCGGCCAACAGGATCCCAACAACGATATCCCTTGTGCTCAGCACTATAGCCTAGAAAAACGCACTCAAGCGGTCGAGTGGTCGGTTTGGGCGCCACGAGGTGCAAGAAGAACATAGCACACACACTCAAAGAGGCGAAGCGGAATAATCGTGAGTTCGCCACGAGACGCTCAACTGGGATCCCACCCTGAAGAGCAGAGGAGGGTTGAATGTTGATCAAGAAAGTGGCGAGAAAGCGACCTCGGCCAAATGTGGTGGAACATCAGAAGCAAGCATGAGAGCACGAGTAGTCTCAAGAAGATGACAATGCTTACGTTCAGGCATTCAGCCACACCATTCTGAGCATGAGCACTTGGACAAGAAAACTGAGAGAGAGTGCCCTGCTCAGCAAGAAAACCACGAAGGACTCCCAACAAGTACTCTCCAGCGGAATCAGCGTGAAAAACACGAATAGGAGTCAAACTGAGTGCGAACCATGGTGGCAAAGGTCTTGTAGATAGATAAAACCTCACTATGAGATGCATAAAGTATATCCATGTATGTCGAGAAAAATCATCAATAAAAATGATATAATATCGATGACCTCCTTTCGAAACAAAAGGAGTTGGTCCCCATACATTAGAATGAACAAGATCAAAAGGACGCTGAGACACTGACTCACTAGAAGGATAAGGGAGTTGGAGCTGTTTGCCAAGCTTACAACTCTGACAATTTAGAGAAGCATCACCAGACACAGACCCTGAAAGACCTCGACGAAGTAAGACATACAGGAACCACAAAGATGTCCTAAGCGATGATGCCACTGAGCAAACGATGTGGTGGAGGCTGCAGCAGATGCAAAGGCAGTGGTGGAGGCGAAACCGGACGGGGCGGCGGAAGGAAGGTGAAGCGGTCAAGCTCCCAGAGCCGTTGTGAGTCACGCGGCGAGGGCGATACCAACCGAGTCCCCGTGTGATGATCCTGAACACAACAAGAATCAGAATCGAAAATAACACGACAACCATAATCAATGAGCTGGCCAACAGATATGAGCTGCATGGTTAGTTTTGGAACATGAGAAACAGTAGGAACATGAAAAGAGGAATTTGAAAGAGTGCCTCGTCCTGTGACAAAAGAGAGGTACCATCTGCTGTGTGGACAGTGATAGGAGCAGCTAAAGGACTAATGGAAGACAGGTAGAATCAGATGTTATATGAAAAGACGCACCAGAATCAAGAATCCAAGGTGATGTACCTGAGGAAAATGCATCCTAGCAATGTGGGAAGCTGCTAAGTGTCAGAGGTACCGAAAATCTACTGAGAAGAACCTCCAGTGCCCCTCGAAGGACGAGCACCACGACGAAGATCCTTCCTCTTCTTGTAGGAAAACTGTTCCACATGTCCATCCTTGTTGCAATAAGTGCAGTGGAGTCCCTTACCAACAGCAGCTGTCACTGGTGGAGGCACAACTGAGGAAGGAGTAACCAAAGGCACAGTGGGTGAAGCTAGAGAAGCCACCAAAACCGAAGGAAGTGATGATGATGGCAAACCTACTCCACGAAGTCGAATCTCCTCGTACGAACAGCTGCAAGGGCCTCCAACAAAGTCACACGAGTGTGACGAGCCAGCAATTGAGCACGAGTCTGCTCAAACTCAGATCGGAGACGTCTCAAAAAATCGTAAATGCGGTGAAGCTCCATGTGAGATCGGCGGCGACGACAACACCGACGGTAGCGGCAAACATCTGGCCCCAAAGAGTCGATCTAACGCCATATCGCGGACAACCGAGAATAAAACTCATCCACGGTGCCATCTCACCATATGGCTGCGGTGCAGTGTGTCCACATCGCCTATGCGAACAATCCAACAACATCAGGTATAAGGAATCACCGAGATGGCAAGATAGTGCGAAAAGTCTCCATGGCATCCTCAAAAGCCTCGAAGCCTTTGTCGGCGCCCAGCATCGCAGACTCGGAAAGTGTGTAGGACGAAGCCAATCCAACAACATCACGATGTGGAGATGCACCTCCGATAATTGAGCAACCAAAATAGGCGAGTGCACAAAAGAGCATCTTCATCAATCCATATCTTATAGCTTTTGGTGAAATTTTTGAATACGACTGATTACGAGAAAGTCCCACGGATGTATCCTCAAAGCCTCTTGAGAAAATACTCGTTTGAAAGTTAGGTACTATAGCAAAAGCCAAAAGCCGCCGACGGAGGAAAAGAAAGCCCTTAACAAGAGAGACATGGCGGACCAACCCTTCGAGGAGGATCGAGAGCTAGATCGGCGAGCCGGTGGCGGCGGAAGGCTGACATGCGTCTTGGTGGGCAACAACCCCGGTGACCCACGGTGGCGCGTCCACAAGGCAAGAGGATGGCAACTGGCCGGACGAGCCCGATCCGGCTAGATCTGGCGTGGTCGACGGACGGTCGACGGCCGTGACCAAAGTGACCGAAGATGGCGACACCCTCCCGTGCGACGACGACACGAGGAGGCGATGGCCAGCCTGAGGAGCGGACCAAGCCAACCTAGCCTGGCAGATTCGACGCGGTGAAGAGGCTCCGGCGACGGCAAGAAAAACCGACCAAAGCAGCAAGCGGCGGCGGCAGAAAGCTGGAGAAACGAACCAGCGATACGAAACCCTAGGTATGGGCTCTGATACCATGTTATGAATAGCGCATCAATTCATCATGAGGCCAATGGGCTAATATATATACAAGTACAGGTCTGGCATATATGCAGGAAACCCCTCGTACAATAGGGTAAATACACAGCTATGTAATATATATCTAACAAAATATATGCTATGACAGAGGAACAGCTAGATTAGTTATTCAAAACAGAGCATAGATTCTCCTTACTAAAAATAAAGTGATAATGTTTTCACTGATGTCCTAAGCTCTAGTTTTCAAATTTTTACAATTTTTGATAGGAATTGAATCAATAACCGAGCTGAAGCTTGTAATGCATTGTTGTGTATTAGCATCCATGTAGCATTAGAAGATGCAGTTGATTATCTGCTTATGAATTGTATTTGTGCTATAAATGTTTTATTCCATTCCTCGTTCAGAAATATGATTTTGCATAGGTTTGCATTGTTATGATCATTTTAAAATTCTTCTTGTACTTGCTGCAAAATGTCAGAGACTCTTAAGGTGATAGTATCTTGCTGCAAAATGTGACACGGATTTGTTAAGTTCAAGGCTCAGGGCTGAAAAGCATGCTGCAGCTCACGAGCCGTTCAAGCCGGCTCAAGCCAAGAAACAAGCCAAGCCAAGCCGGGCTTCTAGCTCGTTTCCTGAACGAGCTGAGCCAAGCCGCAGCTCCACGAGCTCGACCGAGCCTGGCTCTGAGCTGGCTCAGCTCGACTCATTTCCAGCCCTAGCCACGTGAGTTGTGAGATGAAGGGCTTGTTGCTTGGGAGAAGAGAAGAGAGGAGAGATTGTCAACAAGGTATGTCAATCCTTATTTACTCAATTAATTAGAATACAATTTATTATTTATTACATTTATAACAATCTATATGTTGAAACTTGCAAGGGACCAAGGGGGATGGATGATACATGGGAGAAGAGCAATTGGAAAGGAGGAATGGGTGCTATATGGGCTCAAAGAATTGGCAACAACAAGGTACATATGTGTTGCTAAAATGCTCATTTTATTTGCATCTCCTTAGCGCCTTAGGATGTGTAAGGTGTCGCCTCACCTAGCGCCTTACCGCTTAAAAGGTGTGGGGGTGAGTCACCTCGCCTCGCCTTACTGCTTTAATAACCTTGAATTACGCTCACCAATATATGACCAGTTATAGTGCCCCAAACATTCATAGACCCCATCATGGCATCATGCTCATGTCATCTACCGTGTTGTATTAATTTTCGTAGATTAGAAGTTTCAACTTTCAAGAACAAAGTATTCCTATTAAATTGTCACGGCTCCAATAAGCAACTAAAACATCACCCATTTATTTAAGCAAGCTAATCGTAGGAAATCAAAGCCAATATAAATTATGTCTAGAGCTGTCAAAATTTAACACAAGAAAACAGGATATAAACACTGCACAGTTGATGCAGCTTTCGGTTTGTCATAAATTGTAACAGTTTCATTCATAGCAGGAAGAGAGGACACAATATACAAGGACAAGCATGTGCAAGACAAAAATTAAGAAGGTTAGAAGTTCAAAGAGATAGAGCATAGAAGTGCAAGCAACTACCTTAACTAGTTCTTCCAGAAGACGAGGTGCAAGTTCAAGCATGTGCCTATAATCCTTCAGTAGTGCTGGTGTTACAGCAAACGACTCTCGAGTGAGATGAGCCTGAACCAAGAGTTCCATCTGCGAAATAAAATAAAGAGGTTCTGAGCCTGTAGGACTTGCCATACCATAGAGATCAGTTTGCATCATAACACTTAGCAACAAAGACCAACCTTTACAAGTGATGGATGCTGCTTCCAGAACTTGGCTTGTTCTGTTCTAATATTCTTCAAGTCTAGATTTAACTCGCCTCTAACAGCTACAAACAATTTCTGTAGGGGTTCATCATCACTACGCCGTACTGGCATCTCCATATATTCTGCAGCCTTGATGAATACATCCATAACTTTGCTGTAGAAATACCGCCACAAGTTCCATGGATCAGATATGGCAAAAACAGAGTCATGATTTGCAAGGTAAACAAGTAAATCTAAATCAATAACAGAAGTGAAAAAACCAAAAAGGATGTTTGCGGCCATTTGGTCCACCAGTTATATAAGAAGGTTGAACAAAACAACGTCTAAAATACTGGTTTTTGGTCAGCAGAAACAAAAAAATCTTTAGAAAATCTCAGTAGGTTTATTAGTCCAATGGGGTTTCTGCGGCTCTAAATCTTGCCATCCAAAAGAACTGGCCATGTGATGTATCATTTCATAGTTGTTTTGTATATGCATAATGTCAATTTTTTCCTCAAATCAATAACATAAAAAATGTGCAATTATATTATGTCCAAAAGGCTTAACAAAAGTCTCAAAAGCCAAAAAAACTCTTGCTTATTGGATCATAACATAATACTCAAAGTCTCAAACAATGAGTCAACGACAATTAATCATAATGTGAGCTTTGGATATTACAAGCATGCTCCAGTGCTCATGGGACTATTAGTCTCATGTCTGACACTTAGACATCAAACGATGGCAGAAATGTTTCACTTCAACAATTAAATCTAGGAAGGCGACATATCATGTCATGCCAACCCGCAAGGCTCACAAGGAATGGAAAATCCAAATGCCCAATTGTTAAAAAATAAAAAGAGGTGTTTAGTAAGTTCATACCTTGGAGCCAGAGAAGGCTTCATAAAGTAGTAATAAGTGGACAGAGTTTGATGCATGACATAATTTCCAGTATACTTGGATGACCTTGACAAATAAATAACTGCTATCATCAAGGGCAAGAGTATGCAAATTCCCACTATTCCTAGAAGCACTATCCCACCAGATGCACCATCCATACTCAACAAGAACTTGGGCAAAGCAATGCCCATTTGCAGCCCCTAAATCACACAGACCAGCATATCCATGTTAGCTCCAGGCATGCATGAAAAAGTTTAGTTTTCAGTTAAATGATAGGAATAACTGATGTTCACATTACCTGGCGACCATCTGGATGACCATACTTCTCATAATTTTCACGAGACACAGGATCAGTTAATGCCTGATATGCCTTGGATATAAATTCAACGAAGTACTTATGGGCCTCTGGGAAAGTGAAGGGCAAAGCACAAGAAAAAAATTAATCATGTAAATACATTTTTTCATTTAGCAGCCGTGTTATTAAGTTGCCGACTAATCAGCCAGTGGTGCTCGACTGGAGCCACTGACTTGACTAGTTGAGCAACTTGCTGTCGACAGGTCAACTAGTAATCGACTTGGAGAGACAAGTCGGGCGACTTGTGGGCGAGCGCGGGAGACTTGGCACGTGATTTAGGGTGGCCTAGGGTCAGGTTGAAAACTGAAGAGGATAAAGGGTCTTGGCACCCAAACCGTAGCAACTAGCAAGCAGCCACCGCTGGTTCTTGCCTCCGCCCTTGTTGGTTCCCTCCCCTTCCGGCCGTCTCGCAGCACCTGTCACCTTCGCCCCTGGCTCAGGCCGCCGTCGGCAAGCATCGCCTTGGCCTCCGGATTCGTCTCCCTCCTTCATCCCTTTCCCCTTAGATCCTTTTTCTCCTAAGCTCCCTTCTCTCTGCTTTGCTGCCCTGTTTTGCTGAATGCTGATCCGCTCTGTTTTGCTCTAATGCCCTCAACCGCTCATAGATCTAGTAGTAGTAGCCATGGTTGTCACAATGAGTCGGCGACCACCGGCGAGCGAGAGGCGCTGGACGCCTAGGCGACGCCTAGGCGAGAGCCCGGCGGACGCCTAGGCAGCGGGCATGGCGAGTTGGCGACGGATATCTGCCGATGCCAACTCTTGACTCACTCTCGCCGTCTCGGCGTGAGTCGCGTCTCGCGTTATATTGTTGCCGACTCTGTCTCGCCTCATTCGAGCCTTCGCCTCTCTCGCGTTGCGTCTCGCGAGTAGCGACTCCCTCTCTCGCGTCGCCGACTCCAGATCTCCCGACGGCGGCCGACTCCGATCTCCCCGCCTCCCACTCCCGGCCGATCTCTCCCCAAAGCTTCCTCCCCGCACCACCTCCTCCCCCCCGCCTCCTCCCGACGCCTCCTGCCGCCGCCTCCACGTCGCCTCCTCCCTCGGCGGGAACCGCCGAGCACGGAGAGAGACAATGCGGGAGGGAGGCGGCGCCTCCTCCCGTCAGGCTCCCAACCCTAGCCGCGTCGGATGCGCGGATAAGGCGGGCGGCGACCATGGCGACCTCCTCCGCCGCCAGGCGCCTAAGGCGTCGCCTAGGCGACACCTGTGACAACATTGGTAGTAGCTGGCTAGCAAGTAGTAATGTACTAAATACTAATGTAGTACTACTAGAATAGTAGTAGTAGCAGCAGAGTATCAGTGGTAGTAGTAGCAGAGTAGCAGATGTTGTGGTAGCAGCTGCTCTGTTTTGTTGTAGTAGAAGATGAGGTAACATGCTCTAAATTTATTCAAGTCTTGTTTATTTCATGCTCTATTTAATTTGCTATCGTCCAAGGGTGGTTTGCTGGCAAGTTGACAAGTAGTCGTCGACTAGTCGGCAAGTAGGTCCCTTGGCGACTCGACTTGCTCACTTAATAACCTTGTTTAGCAGCATTAATATTACAAGAGAGTGGTTTACACAATTTACCAGGGTCAGGATTTTTATCAGGATGGTATTGAATAGAAAGCCTCCTGTATGATTTCTTGATATCAGACTCTGATGCCCCTGATTCCAGTCCAAGAATGCTGTATGGCTCAAACACTTGAACCTAGGAAATCCCAAATCATATGACAATAAATTATTGAAATCTTGTCATGATGAACTTTCAGGGAAAAATGCCTTCGGAGTTCAAATTTTTACAGCCTTACGCATAACATATCTTAAGTTAGCTAACATATTAAATATTAATATAAAGACTCACTGTCATGAACAACCCTGAAGTTACAAAAAGCTGACAAAACAAACACACACGACATACTAGCTAGTCAAGCTTTGGGCTCAAATTGCACAACAAACTGATACCTAAATTCCACAATAGCAAGCGTCACAGAGTTTCCACATATGATTTTGACCATTTTCAATAGAGTGACGCTTAAAGGAACCTTCACAAAAATTAAAGGTGAAGTGAATCAGCATTAAGGCATGCTAGTATTTCTAGTATGTCTCAACAAACTGGTTGGGCTTTCTGTTATTAATCAAATTGGTCACTTGATGTTCAGTGGATTTCAGAAGTGACAAAACATTGGTATTGTGGTGGCTGCTCCGCTAGGGCAAATGAAGCTATTATCAAGAATTTTCCTCATAGATGAATGTGAACAAGAGGTCTTCCAAGTTAGTGATCTATTTTTTCAGGCCATAATTTTTGTTGAAGTGTAGTCATATACCATCCAGGATTATTGTAGCTAAAGGAATTAATAAATTAAGCATTGCATCCCTCAACATCTACTTTGCACCAAAGGATAACTGAATCAACTCCTCCAGCACGCAAAAATTGACAACTAAGAACAGTGACAAATCCCCATACCTCACGGCTAACATGGTTGATGTAGTACACCAGGAAGATCATAACGATCCAGAGCACCAAAATCGTTAGGTTGCTGCATGTCGAGAAGTTGGATATCTGCAGGACAACAACCAGAAGGCAGTCAGAAAACACGCTCCTGAACACACCCAAAGGAAGCGCTACTACTAGTAGCGAAGGAAACACAACGCCCCACCCACCCTCTTGTAGATCGACTTGCGATACTTGCCGGAGCGGTGGCACCCGGAGCAGCGGCAGTGGATGGTCTTGGCCTTCACCGTGGCCGCGCGGCACAGCCGCACGATGGTGTACGGCACCAACGGCAGCGCGATCATGGTGAGGATGAATATCAGGAACAGCGAGCTGTTCTCCTCCGCCGCGGCCATGGCTACTGCCTCCCTCCCTTCACCTCAAAACTGCGACAACACCACAAAAGAAACATCAAATCAGCATGTGTCGCGAAACCGCGGGGTTTTGTGGTCGCTGTCGGGGACGGCGTACCTCGGCACGGGCGAGCCCGGCGGCGGCGGCGATGGCCACCAGATCTGGCGGTGGGGGCTAGGAGGCGGGAGCGGGGAGCCGGATCTGGGGGTGTGGCGGC
This sequence comes from Bonia amplexicaulis, assembly GCA_036346245.1. NCBI lineage: Eukaryota > Viridiplantae > Streptophyta > Magnoliopsida > Poales > Poaceae > Bonia > Bonia amplexicaulis. The sequence continues at coordinate 8,333,696 of CM070744.1, read as the reverse complement.
GAGGCGAGATCAGGGGGCGGGGGGATAGGTTTTGGGTGCCGTTGCGGTGGCTCGGACCACGAGACCGAGGGAGGGAGATGTCAGTGAGAGAGAGGAAGGGAAGGGTTTTGAGTTTTGACTTGTCAGGAGTCACGGCCCAGAGTCGGGAGGACGAGCGAAGCCAAGGCCCGCCAGGGCCTGGAATCTGGGTCTCGCCCATGATGTGGTGGGCAAGCGGAGATCGTATGGGCCGGGCCGGGTCAGGCCAGTCCAAGAGTTAGTTTTATGATCGTACGGTCACTGTGCTACTCCTGCCTGCCTTTTTCGTCTTCATGCCATGTAGTGATCTAGAACGACCCTAGCTCCGCCGCACATGCACCGTCTAACCTAACTCGATTCTCATTGTAGAGATCTCTTGGCAACTCTCCACCAACCGTTGTCTTCCATGCCCATGGCCATGGTGCCACCATTGCCACGTCGTCCACAACCAATCTATCGTTGCTTCCCACCACTTTATAACTAGGTTTCAGATGGACCCAAATCCTTAAATTCGGTAGGTCTGAAACAATCTCAAAAATTCAAATATTTGAATTCTTTTTAAGAATTTGTTTGAAATCTCAATTCTTCCCCAATTTGGAAATTTCCTTTGAAAACTCACCTTCTTCTTGTGGCCATCCATCTTCTTACTACACCGGCGCCTTCTAAATTTCCGCTTCTCCACCGCCTCCCTATGCTCCACTCCACGCACCCGGCCGTCGTCACCCGATTTTGCGGTCGCATTCTCCTCCCGTTCACACCCGCCCCAAGTTGAGTTGATTTCGTGGCCCTACTAGCCCCCTCTCTCCCTCGCTTCGCTAACTACATGGCTCACTCTCTTTCCCGTCACAGCTCGGCGCTCTCTCGACCGACGCACGCACTAGCGTCGTACTGCCTTCGTTACTCATCACCAGCTCTTGCAGAGTCATAGTACTATGCATGAACACCTCACCTGCAACTTCTCATCGCCGGGTGCGCCTCTTGCCATCTCTCCCATCCACGCACCAGCGCCGCCCGAACCACGCCACATCTCCCTCAACCGCTTAATTGAGCTCCCTCTTCTGCACCTGCCGCCTCCCCTGGCCGGAAACCCTAATGGCAAGCCCGATTACATCTCGATTATATTCACCAATAGCACCCCCTCTACACCCCAAACACTCTAATGAACTCGCTCGGGCGTGAGCTTTTCCTGAGAGCTCTGGCGGTGAAAGCTACCATTGATCGTGGAGCCCTCACCGTGGACTGCCCAATCGAGCTTTTCCTGACCCAAACTAATGCTACCACTGTGAACCCTATGCCCCTCAAATGGCCCTCAATCTTGCCAAAGAACCACCGAGGAACTCTAATGCCACAATAAAGTCTGACGCCCTCTCAACTTCCGCTAGCCACCACCATTCGTCTCCACACCTCCCAAGCCCAAAAATAGAACCGTCGTGTCAAACTAAACCCACTCGTGCTTTTCTCAGTCACTGGAGAGCCTTGTCGGTGCCGTTCTTCTTGAGCCATTGCCTCTCTGTTTCACGCCGGGGAGAACTGGATGGAGGTAGACGACGAGCGGCGTGGCCAGATCTTGGCTGCCTATGTGTCGGTCATCGACTATCGCGTGCACTAGGCCTTTCAGCCGAGTACGGTTTGGGCCAAGGCAGGTCGGCCCATTTGGCCGAAGCGGGTTTAAAAACGCATACGGCTACACTATTCCTTTGGGCCTTCCGTTATTATAGAAATGTTCACCCAAAAAACCGTAAAATCCAGAAATACCCCATTTGGCCAGTAGAATTATTAAAATGGTTCTATGGTAAGGAGAAATAGTGGAAAACCACAAGATGGTCATGGTCCACGACCTTACCCTAGGGTGGAGGCTGGAGCAGATAGGTGGTAGTGCTCGAGCACATATGTTCTAGGTTGTGGTTGGTAGTCTCAAGTGAAAAATAAGGATAAGAACCTTATACTAATTAAAGGACACAGTGATCACTCAACCACAAATGTTGACTTGTCAACCCTGGTCTAGTAGCTACTCAACTCGATTAAATCTCTATAGGAGGCAGGAGTGTGGATGATTCGAAGTTGGTATGCAGAATGGTAAAACCATACCTAACAATGGTAGGGCCACTCAGGACGGACAGAAGTGATTAGGTCTAGCCAATTTGAAACCAGGTCTAAGTAGATCTATCGGGTAAAACCTATATAAAGAATTAAGCAGTGAAAAACATTGTTTTCTCAACTCAGTCGTACGCAAGCTGAAGCGTGCCTATCGCATGACAATAAGAGTCTAAGAAATCTTGTGGATAAAGCTGGACAAATCCAAAGAGTGAAATGAATGGTATTCGAATACGCCGTGCTTCCGGCAAATGAAGCTGTGTTTATTAAGTGATTCCAACAGCGAGGCATAAGTAGATTCCATTATATTTTAATTTGAGTAAGTTGAATATTAACCATTGAAAGAAATCTCACCACGTGCAACGAATGCACAAGCTCAAATGGACACTAAGTCCACCTCTAGATGCAACACATGCAATCTAGATCCTTTCTCCTTACTCACAAAGTGCAACACATGCACAATTGAGTGGAGAGCTTCACACTAGCTCAAGGGAATAGGAATGGATCCAACAACATTGTCTCCAACCAGTCACAAGGGGGTATTTATACCCCACACAAGAAAACTAGCCGTTGGAGCCAAATTCCTGAAAAACAGGAAAATCAGAAGTACCGCTGGCTTAAGACTGGTACTTTCGCTCGCCTCACTAACGGTCAGAAAACTAACCGTTGCAGTCAGAATCGGAAGTTTCGTCGTTCATTTTCCGGTACCGCGCCACACATGCGGAACTACCGATCTCACCGGGGACAACAAGACTCCACATAGGTGTCTCTCTAGAAAAAATATACCGCTACACAAGCTAGCACTTTCGCTTGCCTGTAGTACTGCTCACACAGAGCCGATTCTTCCGCCACCAATCAAACCACTCACGCAAAGCTGATCGGACCACTCACACAGAGCCGATCAGAAACTCCGATCGTTGACTACAGTGGTCCACGACCACGTTGTTCGGATCAACCACACAGGACTCCGACTACGCTGGTCTGCGACCACGTTAGTTTCAACTACCTAGGCCTTGACCATGTCGATCTTCGACCTCATCAATCTTCGATCACACAGATCTCCGACCTCCTAATCGATCTTTGACTATATTGTTTTAATCATGTTGTTTCGACCACATCGATTTATGACCACATAGGTCTCGACTACATCGGTTTGACTATGTTGATTCGACCACATTGATTTTGACCACGTTGGTTTACGATCATGCTGGTCTACGACCATACTGGTTCGACCATGCTGGTTTACGACCACGAAGGCCTACGACCATGTCTATTTCAATCACGCTGGTTTACGACCACGTCAATTCCGACCACGCTGGTTTACGACCACGAAGGCCTACGACCACGTCGATTCCGACCACACTAATTTCAATCACACAGATCTTAATCACGTTGGTTTCGACCACGTTGGTTCGACCAAGTCGGTTCGACCACTCAGGTCTTTGACCACTTGGGCTCGACCGATCTAGTCTTCGATCACACAGGTCTTCGACCACCTGGGTTCGACCACTCTAGTTCTCAGCCACTTGATCTTCGACCACGCAGGTCTTTGCCCACCAACGCACACAGTAGTTTCGGTCCGGGGTAGTACCGCAGGTTATACTGTGGTAGTTCTGATTATCCTTAGGAATGCAGATACTTCATCAGATTTTGCAAAACACATTTGCAAACTTTAGTATCATGCATACAAGTTCCAAACATGATTCCCAACAAATTGCAAAACATATTTTCACACTTTTGGAATCATGACACAAGGATTAAATATGAGTTTCAACCATTTGCAAAATACATTTGCAAATATAAGCCTCATATCGTAAAGAATGGAAACATGGACTTCAAGCACTTGTAAAACACATTTGCAATGCCGACTATATGGCTCAGATTTAACCGATAGGTGTGCCTCAATCTCGTCATGAGGGGAGGCTCAAGGGTATCGGAACTATCAGAAGGAAAGCAATTACTCCAGATATGGATGCGTATGCTCAAGCCCATTTCACGGTCTTGCAACACATGACTGAAGTGACGTCTTATGTCGACCAGCACAAGGATGTGCTTCGACAACAGAATCTGGAGCGACCAGATGTTTGGATCATGAGGCAACACAACAGTCGGTTCAACCAATGGTTGAAAGAGCAAATCACTAGGAGTTCGCCAAGTGAGATGCTAACATGGTTAGAACAAGGGCCAATATCTGCAGTTGTGATATAGCAATAATATGACATAAATAAGTACACATTCTATACACAGCCTCAGGATGTAAAGAGCACTAACCAGAACAGCGGTGTCCGCATAGATGCGCTCAGTGCCGATGGGTTGAGAAACTCGTACTATGGGTTCATAGAAGAGATTTGGGAGCTCGACTACGTGGTTTTCAAGATCCCCTTATTTCGGTGCCATTGGGTTCATCTCCCATAGGTGAAGGTTGACAAGTACGGTGTCACTACCGTGGACCTCCAACGTGTTGGATACAAAGACGAACCATTCGTACTCGCTAACCAAGTTGTTCAAGTTTTCTATGTAACCGATCCGGTAAATAAGAAGCGCCATGTAGTTCTTCATAGAAAAAGGAGAATTGTCGGAGTAGAGAATGTAGTAGACGATGATGAATGCAATCAATTTGACGAGTTACCTCCTTTTGGAAATGGCATAAGAGTCAACGACGAACAACGTGACGAAACTAGTTACATATGCATTGATCAACATGAAGGGCTAATCATGAAAGGGAATAAGCAAGTGGAATGAAAATGTGCGATATATATGTGGGTATTTGCATTTATGTATATAACAATGCATGCATGTGATGTATATGTGAATTTGCATTTATGTATATAACAATGCATATGTGTGATGTATTTGTGAATTTGCATTTATGTATATAACAATGCATATGTGTGATGTATTTGTGAATTTGTATTTATGTATATAACAATGAATGTGTGTGATGTATTTGTGAATTTGCATTTATGTATATAACAATGCATGTGTGTGATGTATTTGTGAATTTGCATTTCTGTATATATGAAAATGTGTGATATATAGGTGAATTTTGAGAATGAGTCATGCATATGTATCTCTATTTTCATTGGGCTGTTGTAAAGAAATACACTATGTGAGGTCTTATTACATTGCCTGCTGGTTGGTGTAGGTAATAACTCCAGTGCATGAGAAGGAAAGGGCTTATCACAGACGGTTCTAGTTGAGAACCGTCTGTGATGTAATTATCACAGATGGTTCTAGAACCATTTGATAAACCGAACTGCGTGATAACTATATCACAGACGGCTCTAGTTTAAAACTGTCTGTAATAAGCCTTCCTATATATACCCTCAAGCTAGGGTTTTACGCGTGCATTGCAGTTATAGCGTTATACCAACCAGAGCCCATTGCCGCCACTCTCCCGATCGAGCCTGTCGCCGCCTCCGTCCCCCGAGCCCGTCACGGCCGCCTTCCCCGAGCTTGTCGCCGACCGCCATCCCCGAGCCCGTCACCGACCGTCTTCCCCGAGCCCGTCGCCGCCACCATCCTCGAGCCCGTCGTCGGCCGTCTTCCCCGAGCCCGTCGCCGGTCGCCATCCCCGAGCCATTGTTGGCCGCCTTCCCCAAACAGAAATAGATTTAGGGGTAGAAGAGGATAGCACAGACGATTTTTAGTTTAAAAATCGTCTGTGCTAGTTGGTAATCATAGACGGTTAAAAACTGTCTTTGTTGTAAACTATCACTGACGGTTTATAGTTAAAAACCATCTGTGATATTTGCACCACAGACGGTTCGAAAGCCGTCTGTGATGACCTCGTATCATTATTGACCCATAAATTCAGACGGCTCACAAAATCATCTGTGATAACTTTTCTGAATCGTCTGTAATACGATGTCTGTAGTAGTGTGAGCTTCAACTATTTACAAAATACATTTACAAATATAAGCTTCATATCACAAATAATAGAAACATGAACTTCAAGCACTTGTAAAACTGTAATATCCTGAAAACTTAGAGGAACTGTAGAACAAAATATTGTGAAATATTCTGTAATACATTGTGTGGAGTTGGGTTTTTGAAAATAATTTTCTGAAAAACTTCGGGGAAGAACCAAGACAATAAAATGCTAAGAAGGAGAAACCCGTCTGTTTAATTAATAGAGAATTCCAAATTTGAATTCGAATCTGAAAAGATGATCTATAAAGAAAACTTCAAAAGTTGAAATAAATAGATTTTCAAAGAACCAAAGACAGATTTAAAATTAAGAAGTAAAAGTGGCATAAATGCTTGATGTAAGATTTTTAGACGAGGTAGGAAAAATTTAGATATTTATATATATATATATATATATATATATATATATATATATATATATATATATATATATGTGTGTTCTTACATAAAGTAAGTATATCCCCAATTAGAAAAGAAAAGAGGAGAAAAATAAAAGGTAAAAGAAGAGGAATGGGTTGTGGGCCCAAGAATTTTAAATGTAATGACCACCTTGTTGGAAATCATTTTCTTAAACCCAAAATACCTCTAGGATTTCGTGAATTTTCTAGAATTTTGTGGTAATTCCATATTTTCCGAGTAATAATATGCCCTCTAGCCATTCCGAAATTGAAATCAAAATAAAATCCAAACCCCCGTACCGACGCGGACGGTTTGGATCCCACGCCGCCTTGAACCGCCCACCTCCCCTCGAGCCGACGCGTGTTCGGTCCCGATGGCGCCACGTACACGCCTCGCGCCATCTCGGCCGCCAGTCAGGTCGCCCCGCCGCGCTCTCTCCCGACAGCGGGCCCGCTTGTCGTGGCCGCTAACCCTTTCTTCCTCCTCCTCGCGGCCGACCCCCACCTCCGCCCGTCCCCGCCACGACCGCTCTGCGGAATCCCGTGAGGGGCGGCGGCATGGGGAAAGACCACCACGCCGCCCACGACCCGCCACCTCCCCGCCGCCGCGGCCGCCGCCGCCAACTCCGCCGCTGCGGCGGCCGCCCGCCGCGCCGGTCCCGTAGGGCGCCTCCTGTCGGGCTATAAAAGTCGCGGATGCGTCAAAAGGATCACCGTGCCACCCTCACGCTTTCCAAAGGCTCAATTGCCCCAAAGCCGCCGATCGCCGACGATCACTTTCTTCCCAACTCCGGCCGCCGGCCCTCCCCGCCATTCCACCGATTCTCACCGTGGGAGCTCGATTCCTTGCTCCCACACCTCTCCGATCATCGCTAAGCTTTTGCCGGCTCTCCCGAGCTCGCCGTCGGCCGTAGCTCGCCGGCGCCGAAGCCTCCCCGAAAGTCGCCGCCGCTGCGTCGCCGACCCACCTCCGGTGATCCCCGCCCTCCCGTCGTCACCACCATCTTCGCCGCAAGCTCAAGATCGCTTTGACGCTTCCCGAACTCGCCGAACCTCCCTCGCCGGCGACGCCACCGCCTCCCTCGGCTCCCGACCACCGCCTCCGCCCGCCACCTCAAAAGGGTATGCCCCTTTATGGTTGAGATGCGTCATAGCTAGCCGGGCTAGCGGCGCAAACCTCTTCCGGGCCCCACGGCCGCCGATCGCCCATACACGACCGAGACCATGTGAGGGTCATCCCATTGTGAGTGATGAGTAATTGACATCGCTTCTCAAAAGTCGAGTTTGAGTCGGTTTGTTCGGACCGACGCTATGCGTGGTACAACGAGCTCGGTCGGACTTTGGTCAAACTTAGTCGTATGGGTTAGGATGCATATTCTGATATTGCGACATGTTTGATCTTGCTAATGCTATTTACGCTGCTCATGTATCGGCGGTGCTATGTGACGTGTTTTCTTCGTGCAGGATCAGCAGGACGAGGCGAGTCGTGGCGAGACACGGTGGACGAGATCAGGCGCGGTGCGCCGAGGTCGAACGGTCGGGATGTGTCAAAGACGACGTGGACTCAAGTGTTTGCGGCGTGCGAGGCAAGGAGCGGAAGCTTCCGGAAGGTCAGAGGGGCGAACGGGAATTTCGCAAGGTGCACAAGCGGAGACGCTCCGTTAGGGTTTAGCCAGAACGGGTTGAGAACCCGTTAGCCAAGGGCTATAAATAGAGATGAGGGCTGCATACCCCTTAGGACACTTGTGAGCTTATTCATATCTTTGTGTGTGTGGTGTTCCTCCCAAGAAGCATGTGAGGCTCTTGGTGTTCTTGAGGATTGAGAGAGGATGGATTGAAAAACTTGTTTTAATATTTAGTTAAAATGAAATCAAGTTTTCTTGTTCTTAGTTCTTTCTTGAACTTGATTTCACTCTTATTTAGTTCTCAGTTCTTGAGTTGATCTTTGTGAAAGATGGCATGAACTAGTTATGATCCTTTGCTCTTCAGTTTCTTTTGCTCTCGATTGCCAAACCGTGCTTCTCTTGATTAAATTAGTTCTTCGCAGATTCGGTTCTTCAAGCTCCTTTCTTCGAGCAAGCAAGTGCATGCATCCTGCTTTCTTTCTGTGCAAACAAGAATTAATTCCTATGCCGAAGCGTTGGATGAATGCTAAACTACTCCGAGTCCCTTCTCAGATTCTTTTCTTACTCTTTCTAGTTTTCTTCTTTCTCCGCCGATTGATCTTTGCTATCGCCGCCATTATTTGTGTTCACCGTGTAGAATGTTCATTTCGCCTATTGTTCTTTCACGCCGAGTGGTGCTTTTGCTGCACAGTTTCTTCTGCAACAAAGTGATGTTTTGCTGCTACAAACAGTAGTAGTCACTGTAGTTTTTGCCGCTCGTAAAGCATTTCGTTGGGGTAAGGATCACGCCTTTTATTCTTCTTCTGTGCAAACAATGCTAGTTGAATTGATTTCCTCTTGCTTAGAACCAACCACGAAATGAACTGTTCTTTCATTTTGTCAAACTGTTCTCGATGTCGAGTTTACCGAACTGGTTTCTTCATTTTGCCTAACCGTTTTCTCTGTGTTTGCAAAGCGCTGACGCTGGTTCTATTTTCTCTCGCCGACAAAGTAGGCGCATGTTTGTTTTCCGCACCGAACAACTCTCTTTTATCGCTTCTCCTTCCGGTCTGCAGATCCTGCAGTCTTCTCCGACGTTTTTTCTTTTCACTGTTTCTTGAGTTTTCGTGGTTTGTTAAGACCGTAGACTTTCATTTTCAAGATCTTTTTTGGTAGCAACAACTCATGACCGCATGGTGGATTTCTTTGCTCCACAGTGCGATATGCAAGAAACCTTTGGTCTCGCTTTATTGATCTGCTGACCAAGCTTGTGATTACCTGCAAGGTAGTGTTCGGTTGTGTTCGGTTTAGTTTTGCTTCTTTTCTTGAGTTCGATAGCTGCATGTGTACTAGTAAGCCTTCTTGTCGTCCTCGCTATTTCCATCTCTCTATTGGCGTGAAAACTTCCGATTTCTTTGTCCGTGGCGACCGTTGCACCAGTTTACTTTGCCATGGCGTGATTTCCTTTGTTTTCTTCTTGGTATTGCAGGTTCTGCCGGCAAGATTTGTCCGAAATTTGTTGTGTGGAATTGTGTTGAGTGATCTCTTGCAATTTCCTTGCTAGTTTCGATCGACTTTTTGTTCTCCATCTTCATAGCTTCAATAGCTATTGGAGAGTAGAAAATTTTGTTGACTCCTTGGGCGATTTGAAAGAAGCGACATTCACCCCTCTGTCCGCCATTTCGGTCCTACACGACCGCCGCCGAACCCCCTTTGTCGGGGCAGCGTGGGCTGGGCGTGAGCCACTCGTCCAAGCCCCCGATGTCGGCCTTGCCGGCTGTCGGATCCCGACGATGGGCCCCATTGTCGATTTTGTTAATTTTGAGATTTAATTAAACCGAAAGCATTCAAATGTGTATAACTTATTCATTTTAGCTCCAAATTTAGTGAAACCAATTTCTAAATTCATCTAAAATCAAGGGCTACCTAATAGAACCAGAACCAATATTCTTGAAGCTTGTTCAAAATTTTTATTGTGTTATTTGATTGATGTGATGAATTTTATCTAAATTTTCGCGCATATAAAACGTAGCTTTCGAGGCCCAAGAAGAGGAAGCTGCCGCTGTTGTAGACTCCCACACCCCGAATCCCGACCTTTGCATCCAAGGCGAGTCAATGCTTTGATCATTTTGAGCCTATGTTTTCAATAAATTATTTTGGTTTAAGTATTATAAATTGCATGCTTATATTATGTTCTTCACTGATTCTCTTTGGGTTCTCTCTATCTGCTCTCTGTGATGTAAGTGATGATCAGTTAGAGCAGTTAGAGGATGAACAGCTGGCCCTCCTAGCTCGGAAGTTCTCCCATGCTTACAAGAGGAGGAGGGATGGAAAGAGAAGAGGACCATTGATTTGCTTTGAGTGTGGTGGCCCCAACCACATTCGAGCAAACCGCCCCAAGCCGGAGAAGGGCAAGAACGACTACTGCGGTTCGGCCAAGAACGACTACACCGACAAGAACCGCAACAAGAAGCCTCCGGCTCGCACGCAAGGCAAGAAGAAGTTCGCGACTTTGGGAAGGCCAAGAAGCTTTTCCACGCGTCCTCTCGCGCTCGACGACCTCGACCTCGCCGAGGTGGAGGGATGGAGCGACGACGACGGACGGGTGATCAAGACCCCAAGAGCGGCGAAGACTTCTCCAAGATGTGCTTCATGGCCCTCGAGGGCGAATCGAGCGACAATGAGCCGCATCTCGACTCGGACGAGGTATGCCCCACCTATGACCACTCAATCATGCTTTTCTTAAGCTAGGTGGATTTCATGCTAGAGCTAAGGCTAGGTGTACCGAGTTAGAGAAGGAAGTAGCTAGATTGTCACGAGAGCTTACTTCACTTACATCCGCTTCCTCTCGTGACTAATGTGATACATGCCCCGCCTTGATTGGTGATATGGAGAAGCTAAGGACTTCATATGATAGTGTGACCTCTCGAGCTAGATATTCTTAAGGTGGAGAATGTTAGTCCGCTCATGAACTAGAGATGTCTAGGATTGTTTTTCCTTCATCTACCGTTGAGACTACTTCTTGCACCTCATGTGAGGATAAGGATAATGCTTTTAGAGGTCTTTATACATTGCTTCTCGATCCGCCCGAGACTTGTGAAAGTTGTAACAATTTGAAGATGAACCTAAACGGCAGATCATAAAATTGTCGAATTACAAGCTTTTCTACTTGAGCCTATTGCTTCATGTGTGAATTGTCCTAAATCGATCACGAGCTTGAATCATTTCCAAACAGCTTCAAGAAATGATTGATCATGATAAGAAGTTGGCTCGGTTTGCTTCTAAGGACCTCGTTAGCTCACCATGCATTAGTTGTAACAAACTAAAATCTAATTTGATTGCATTGGATGAGAAATGTGTGAAGCTAACTAAGGACCTACTAGAGAAGCCACCTTGTGCTTGTAATGTGATTGAGAAGAAGGGGAAGAAGCCCGGGATAAGGGTAAGACGCTTAGAGACGCGAACCAACCCGCTAGTAGTAGGAATGTGCCCCAGTAGTCTACTGCGTGCACAAGCCAAACTTTCTCTCATCGTTGGTTCTTCTTCTTCTCCCCGCCCTTCTTGTGCTCTCTGCTTTGGGAGTGTCGGTACCTTATGAACACTCTCGAGAGATTTGAGGCAAGAAGAATCTTAATCTTATTCTAGACCAATCAAGATTTGCAAATTCAATCAAGGTCTAGGATATGATTTTCGAGAGGATAGAAGGAAGCATCCGCCGTGCTCGCACCCATAGTCACATGAGGTGTGATCGAGGTCAAGCCCAAGAACAAGAAAGTTCAATTTAGATCGTGGGCTTTGTCCAAGGGATTTCGGCAAGCAAGGTCATTTCACTGCAGCCGGCCTCTCGGCGGCCATCTCATGCTACTTCACCTCGAAGGCGGTATCATTGCACCTTCCGTCGAAGGATGGGCATTTGTTTGACCATTGCTTCAAGCGCCAAGATCGCGAAGAGACCGTGTTGAGTCTCTTAGGCGTATTCGTGGTCGACCCTGCACCTTGAGTGCACCTAAGACCAACACGAGGTCTAGGTTTGCTATGTTGGTAGCTTTGGGCGAGATCGAGGACTTGGTTCTTCCGAAGTTTTACGTTTTTCGTCCTCATGCTCCTCTCGGTCGTGACTTCCGCCATCCCGAGGGTAGATCTCGTTTCCATCGAGATAGCTACCGCGGCGTGATCGACGTCTTTGCCGGTGCTCGACTCGCTCTCCGTGGCGGTCGGACCAAAGAACGCCTTCTGTGCGCACATAGACCTTCGCTTCTTTGAGCGACGAGAGCGTAGGGTAGTTAGAGGTCGATCGTCTGTGACTACTTCTTACGCTCGACTTGTGACTCAAGATTGGGTGCCAAAATCTATGTTGATTTATCCCAAGATCGAGACTTTGCTCTCTTGTTGACTCGAGTTCGCCGGGCAGGAAGGAAAGGTTTGGCTTGTAGACTCGGTGTTCACGACACATGACCGGAGATTCCGCTGGTTTTCTTCCCTTGCCGTGCTCCGGTGATGAGACGATCACCTTCGAGACGCCTCTTACAGGCGAGTCATCGCCAAAGGCATCATTATTAATGATTCATTTGTTTTAAAAGATGTTGCCTTGGTTAGTAAGTCTGCGGTACAATTTGCTTTCGATCTCTCGACCACCGATGACGACTTTGAGGTGAGTTTAAGAAAACAATTGCAAAATTCTTGATTCTTCTGTAGTCCGGTTTATGGATTTCTCGCTTTGGGAGGATCTTCGTGCTGATTTTTCCGAGTCTTCCGGTGATTCTCTCCGGTGTTTGGTTGCTTCGAGTCCCGTGATCTTTCCTTCCGCATAGGAGACTTGGTCATATTGGTTTTGATCATTTGACCCGAGTTAGCGGTCACGACCTCATTCGTGGTTTGCCAAAACTCAAGATGGTCAAAGATCTAGTTTGTGCTCCTTGCTAAGAAGCACGGCAAGATGGTTGTCGCCCCATCCTCCGGTCCACGATTACTATGACCGATGCACCAGACATTTGCCCATATGGACACAGCTGGACCAAATTTCGAGGGGCGATCGGCGGGAGGGAAGTGGTACGTTCTTGTTGTAGTCGATGACTATTCGAGATACTCTTGGGTGTTTTTCTTAGCCTCGAAGGATGAGACATTTTCACATTTCCGAGGTCTTTTCAAGAGGCTTTCGTTGAGCTTCGTGTGCCTTACGAGCGATCCGCGATGACAATGGCACGGAGTTCAAGAATTCCTACTTTGAGAGTTTCGTGGTGAGACAGTGTAGAGCACCGTTCTCTTCTCCATCGTCCCTCGCAGAATGGCGTTGTGGAGAGAAAGAACCGCACCTTGGTCGAGATGGCGGGCGATGCTTGATGAGTACTCTACACCGCGGAAGTTTTGGGTGAGGCTATAGCCACCGCGTGCCATGTTTCCAATCGAGTTTTCTTGGGCACACTTGCATCGCACTTCTTATGAGTTGAGATACGGCGAAAGCCAGTGTTTCTCATTTTCGTGTGTTTGGTTGCAAGTGTTTTATTCTCAAGTCAGGAACCTAGATAAGTTCGAGTCACGTTCTTGTGATGGACTTTCGGGCTACTCGACTTCTTGGCGGGCCTATAGGGTCCAGGCTGCGAGTCTAGTAAAATGGTAGAAAACATGAGGTAATCTTCGATGAGGCCGGTCGGGACTAGGCCCGATATCTCGAGTTCACTAAGAGATCCGAGACCATCTTTGTGGATGATGAGGATGATGGAGATGAGGGTTGTCTACCCGATCCGCCCCTTCTCCACCCCTTGAGGTGCCTTCTTCCACCGCACCTCGAGGCGATCGACCACCTTACGCTTCTACGGAGCTAGTGGCTCTGTTCCTACCCGTCGGTTAACGAGGTAGAGGCCACTTCTTCATCTCATCCAGACCTCAAGACATATCCAAAATCTCATCCTTACGGCGGATGATTGGAGATCTATTTGAGCGAGTCACACGTTCCAAGTCAGGCGTGTCACTTTTCATCTCCACTCGCCTTGTAGCTTCCTTTGAGCCCAAGGACGTTTGCCATGCTTTATCGGACGAGTCTTGGGTCAACGCCATGCATGAGGAGCTAGAGTTTCGAGAGAAACAAGGTGCGGACGCTTGTTGAGCCCCTCGAGATCAAAATATCATTGGAACCAAATGGGTGTTCAAGAACAAGCAAAGTGAGGATGGGGTAGTCATTGAAACAAGGCTAGGTGGTTGCAGGGGTACTCCGAGGTTGAGGTCTAGACTTGAGGAGACCTTTGCCCCTGTAGCTCGTCTTGAGGCCATTAGAATTACGCTTGCCTTTGCACTTCTAAGGGTTTCAAGCTTTACGGATGGACGTCAAGAGTGCCTTTCTCAATGGCTTCATTGAGGAAGAAGTCTATGTCGAACTGACCTCAGTTTCGAGAACCCCAAATACCCTAGTCATCTCTTCAAGCTTTCCAAAGCATTGTATGGACTTAAGCAAGCCCCTAGAGCTTGGTATGAGAGGCTTAAGTCCTATCTATTGAGACATGATTTTGAGATGGGTAAAGTTGACAAGACCTTGTTCATTCGCCGGCTTAGCAATGACCTTGCTCGCCCAAATTTATGTCGATGACATTATCTTTAGCGGCTCTTCTCATGCTCTAGTTTCACGGTTCTCGGATGTCATGAGCACCGAGTTTGAGATGAGCATGATGGGTGAGTTGACTTTCTTCCTTGGCTTCCAAATCAAGCGAGACTCGGAGGTACCTTCTTGCATCAAGGCAAGTACACCGTGATCTCCCGAGACGTTTCGACATGAGTGATGGAAAGCGGTGTCGACTCAGATGGCTTCTACGGCCACACTTGACCCGGATGAGGACGGCGAGCCGATTGATCAAAAAGAGTTCGAAGTATGATTGGCTCTCTTGTACCTCAACGCCTCGAGACCGGACATACACTTTTCTCGTGTGTCTTTGTGCGGTTTGAGCTTCTCTCGCGTATCTCACCGCCAAAGTGAAGCGCATCTTCGGTACCTTGAGCTACCATTGACTATGGTATCGGTACTCTTCCTCATCTGTCTATCCCTTAGAGCCTATTGGATCACGAGACTTTGCGGTGTAGGATAGATAGGAAGAGCACTTCGCACTGCCGGTTCATTGGCACTTCTCTTTCTTGGTCTTCGAGGAGCGGTCTGTTGTTGCCCATCCGCAGAGGTCGAGTATGTTCTTTGCGACCGATTGTCGTAGCTGTGTCCTTGGATGGTCTCGACTTTGCGGGACTTTGGGTTAGCTATAGACCGTGTTCCGCTCTTTTGCGATAACACGTCTGCGATTAGCATTGCTAAGAACCCAGCAACACTCTCGGACCAAGCACATCGATATCGATATCATTTTCTTGAGACCATGTAGAGAAGGGTGACATCGTGCTCCGGTTGTGAGAGTGACCATCGGTTGGTGATATCTTCACCAAGCCTTTGGATAGCACGAGGTTTTCACTCTGGGAGAGCTTGGGGTGGTTTGTCCTTACGGACTATTGTGAGGGGAGCTTTGGGCTTTCTTGCTTTATCATATTATATATGCATCTCCTTACTATTGCATCGCATCTGCGTGCATTGGGTTTTAGTCCTTCTAGCATAGGTTAGAGTTTATCTCTTCTTGAGTGCTTAGACTTCTTGCTCTTATCTTGTGCTTCGGGATAGTTTGTTTCTTATCTCACTAGGTTGAGCTCACTCACTTCTTTTAGGTTCTAGCGAGGGTTGGGCCACCCTCGGGTGAGCAGGTGCGTGTTTGCTCTCTAGTGTGTGTTTTACTCGACATTTGTTGTCACGAGTCATATGGGGTAGATAGGAGTTAGTCCGAGTCATTAGTATTCTCTATCTTATCTATGCTTTAAGGACCTGCTGTTTTCTTTGCCAGTTTCTCGTCTTTATTGCTTTGGTTCAGGGGGAGTTCTTTTGGGAACTTCTAGATCTTAAAATTGACATAACTCAACTTGAACTAAAAGTCGCATTACTTGTTGAGGGGAGTGGATTTTACGCATGTCATTTCGCATTGTAATATAAATACATTGAGCCTTGATTATTATCCGGTTATGACATGCTTATGATGATTTACATCTTGCCATGATTTATGCTTAATTGCTAGATTTATCATGACTTCATATGTGTAGACTAGCTTTTGCCATGATGAGTTAACTAAATTTGCTCAACTTGAATTAAAAACTTGTCATGATTAGCATTTGAGTTTAGTCTTTCTTGAGTGTCCTTTATGATTCATGCCATGTCAAATAGGCTGAGTTGAGCGTTGAATCTCCTTTGAGCCTTAGTTTGAGCTGTCTTAAACTCTTGATGTAACATGAGTTAGTACAACTTGTTAAAAATTAGAGACAAAAGATCTCTTACGTGCGAAAAACCGATCTCACCAATTCTTTCTCACGAGACGGCTTGCCATTGCACTAGGCATGAACTTGGGGAGAGTTTTGGATGACCTAGACTATCTTCTTAAGCTTCTTGCTTGGAGTAGTCATGACATGGCTTGAGATCTAGCACATGATAAAAATATTGGTTGAAAACAACCATAAGCTTCAAAAGAAAAAAATGTCATTTGTGCTCAATTTGTTTGAGTTATCAAAAGAATCAAGTACTTGAACCATTGTTTCACTCTTGAGTATATAAACACTCTATTTGGGCTCGATATTAGATTCTTGGTTCCGCTTAGCTTGATTGACATGGCTTGCATCATCCTTGGATGTCTCTAGCTAGACTTTACTTCATCGATGACTTGACATGTTCATAAAATGCACTAAAACTCATATTGTCATCTAGTAGCTTCTAGCTGGCTTATATATATTTTGTCATGATCTAGATAGCTCTTCATTAAGTTATGGCTTGATGTAATACATTATGGTCATTTTGGATAATTCTCATGGCTCTAAATGCTTAGAATAAACAAACTTGACCATTTCATCCATTTTATGACTTTTCTCCTTCTTACATTTGTGATGGGTTTATTGCCAAAGGGGAGAATAGTGGTAGAAAAAGCCACTTGGAGCTTTGAGGAAAAATTGTTCTTTCTTTTGCTCCTTACATCGACATGGCCATTAGCTTCACTCTTTACTTATGGACCATGTTAGACTCTTCAAACTCAACTTTGTGCTTTTTGGTGTTTGTCAATATACTCATCAAGGGGAGATTGAGAGACCATGTGAGGTCATCCCATTGTGAGTGATGAGTAATTGACATCGTTTCTCAAAAGTCGAGTTTGAGTCGGTTTGTTCGGACCACGGCGTTGCGTGGTACAACGAGCTCACGGACTTTGGTCAAACTTAGTCGTATGGGTTAGGATGCATATTCTGATATTGCGACATGTTTGATCTTGCTAATGCTATTTACGCGTTCATGTATCGAGCGGTGCTATGTGACGTGTTTTCTTGTCTCGTGTTGTTGACGAGGCGGAGTCGTGGCGAGACACGGTGGACGGACTAAGCGCGGTGCCGAGGTCGAAGCGGTCGGGATGTGTCAAAGACGGCGTGGACTCGAAGTGTTTGCGTAGGCGTGCGAGGCAAGGAGCGGAAGCTTCCGGAAGGTGCGGTGGGAGGCGAAACGGAATTTCGCAAGGCTGCACTGGCGGAGGCAGCTCCGTTAGGGTTTAGCCGGCGAACGGGTTGAGACCCGTTAGCCAAGGGCTATAAATAGAGATGAGGGGCTGCATACCCCTTAGGACACTTGTGAGCTTATTCATATCTTTGTGTGTGTGGTGTTCCTCCCAAGAAGCATGTGAGGCTCTTGGTGTTCTTGAGGATTGAGAGAGAGGATGGATTGAAAAACTTGTTTTAATATTTAGTTAAAATGAAATCTGAAGTTTTCTTGTTCTTAGTTCTTTCTTGAACTTGATTTCACTCTTATTTAGTTCTCGTTCTTGAGTTGATCTTTGTGAAAGATGGCATGAACTAGTTATGATCCTTTGCTCTTGATTTCTTTTGCTCTCGGTGCCAAAGCGTGCTTCTCTTGATTAAATTAGTTCTTTGCGAGTTCGGTTCTTGATTACTCCTTTCTTCTTGACAAGCAAGTGCATGCATCCTGTTTTCTTTCTGTGCAAACATAGAATTAATTCCTATGCCGAGCGTTGGATGAATGCTAAACTACTCGAGTCCCTTGCAGATTCTTTTCTTACTCTTTCTAGTTTTCTTCTTTCTCCGTACCGATTGATCTTTGCTATCGCTGCCATTATTTGTGTTCACCGTCTTAGAATGTTCATTTCGCCTATTGTTCTTTCCGCCGAGTGGTGCTTTTCTGCCGATTTCTTACGCAACAAAGTGATGTTTCTTTGCTACAAACAACAGAGTTGTAGTTTTCTTTGCTTTCGTAAAGCATTTCGGTTGGGGTAAGGATGCGCCTTTTATTCTTCTTCTGTGCAAACAACGGCGGCTTGAATTGATTTCCTCTTTTTAGAACCAACCACGAAATGAACTGTTCTTTCATTTTGTCAAACATTCTCGATGTCGAGAGTTTACCGAATGGTTTCTTCATTTTGCCTAATCGTTCTCTCCTGTGTTTGCAAAGCGGTTGAATGGCCGGTTCTATTTTCTCTGCCGACGACAAAGTAGTCGCATCTTGTTTTCCGCATCGAACAACTCTCTTTATCGCTTCTCCCTTCCGATCTGCGATCCTGCGTCTTCTCTGCACGTTCTTTTTCTTTTCACCTGCTTGAGTTTTACGTGTTTGTTAAGGCAGAGACTTTCATTTTCGGTATCTTTTTTGGTAGCAACTCATGACCGCATGGTGGATTTCTTTGCTCACAGTGCATTGCTGACAAAACCTTTGGTTACGCTTTATTGATCTGCAGCCAAGCTTGTGATTACCTCTGCAAGGTAGTGTTCGGTTGTGTTCGGTTTAGTTTTGCTTCTTTTCTTGAGTTCGATAGTTGCATGTGTACTAGTAAGCCTTCTTGCTGTCTGCTATTTCCATCTCTGGTGAAAACTTCCGATTTCTTTGCCGTGGCAGCCGTTGCAGCCAGTTTACTTTGCCATGGCAGCAGTTTCCACTTGTTTTCTTGCTGGATGCGAGGTTCTGCTGTGGCAAACATTTGTCTCGAAATTTGTTCTTTGTGGAATTGTGTTGGTGATCTCTTGCAATTTCCTTGCTAGTTTCGATCGGCTTTTTGTTCTCCATCTTCATAGCTTCAATAGCTATTGGAGAGTAGAAAATTTTGTTGACTCCTTGGGGGCGATTTGAAAAAGAGAGCGACATTCACCCCCCCTCTGTCGTCATTTCGGTCCTACACGACCGCCGCCGCCCGGCCCCACTTTGTCGAGGGCAGCGTGGGGCGGGTGTGGCTGCTGCCGTCCGGGCCCCACGTGTCGGCGCCATGGGCTGATCACCGACAGTGGGCCCCAATGTCGATTTTGTTAATTTTGAGATTTAATTAAACCGAAAGCATTCAAATGTGTATAACTTATTCATTTTAGCTCCAAATTTAGTGAAACCAATTTCTAAATTCATCTAAAATCAAGGGCTACCTAATAGAACCAGAACCAATATTCTTGAAGCTTGTTCAAAATTTTATTGTGTTATTTGATTGATGTGATGATTTTATCTAAATTTTCGCATATAAAGCGTAGCTTCGAGGCCCAAGAAGAGGAAGCTGCCGCTGTTGTAGACTCCCACACCCCGAATCCCGACCTTTGCATCCAAGGCGAGTCAATGCTTTGATCATTTTGAGCCTATGTTTTCAATAAATTATTTTGGTTTAAGTATTATAAATTGCATGCTTATATTATGTTACAATGCATGTTAATTCCAGATTTTTAGATATATGTCCATGTTCTCTTGATTTAGTATACCTCATTTACAATATGCTTGATTAAGTGATCCTTGTCACCCTAGTAAAAGTAATAATGCTACAACTCCTTTGAAAATAAGTCCGTAGCTATATGCCATGCTTAGTACTGCTTAGACATTCATGGGCGTGAGAACGCCCAAGCATCGCTTTCAAACATGTGAGAATTTTGTTGGGCAGTCATTGTGATGATGACTGATATATGTTGGTATGAATACTTTCTGTCCCCAAAAATCCTACATGCTTAATTATCTGGGCGGGTGGTTGGAGGGTGTGAGTGTTGAATGGTGCCGTGATAGCACGAATTGTGATAAAGTGGTGCCGTGATAGCACAAGGGGATCGTGATAGAACCGCCCAGATAACCATTAAGGACTGAATCTTGTGATGACCTCCCACGGTACAACAAGTACAACCACATCTTTGGCAAAGTGTAGGCGGGCGAACTAATTTACATTGACTTAGTAAGAGTTGCGTCGGTGTGAACAGGCGGGTAGAGGATGGCCACATCCTCCGGCGTGATGGCGCAAGAGGGGCTTCTGGAAGGGTGGTCGTAGCCGGAGGAAGTGGAAACCTTAGCGGTCGTAACTCTGCTAAGAAAATGCATCGTAAAAGCTCTGTGATAGTCTACTCAACCGCATGGCTAAGGAATCGTGTGGGGCAATGAGCAGATCTATCTCATGTGGGTAAAGTGTACACACTCTGCAGAGTTAAAACTATTCGAATAGTCGTACCCACGGTCAAGGGCGGACATGGGAACTTAACTAGATATAGTTCTGTTTCAAAAACTTTGCGGGTGGAAATGGGAAAAGTGGAGGGCAGAGAAAGACCCTTGTTTGAATTGTCCTGGGTGTCGTCCCAGTGGTAAAGTAAGCGGTTATAACGCTGAAGGCATGGTATGAGGAGAAGAGACCATGTAATGGTGGATGGTCTCTGATTCGATAGAAATAAACGTATATGACATTAAGTATCATGTTTAAAATTCAACTGGCTAGGTCTTAGGGAACTTTAAGTATTATAGTTCAAAAAGCACATTTCAGCAAACAAAATAACCTGAGCCTTCCCTTGTTAAAAGCAGTGCATACTACCTCATGCATTACGTGTGTTGACTCGTGAGCACGGTGGTTAGTGTGCTCACTCGCAATACCAAAAATTGATTCGGGAGCTCAAGATCCATATGCCTACGAGGAAGCACACACATGGATGGGGAGACCACGTCGAGAATTAGGACGAATAATCCGTGCTTAAGAGCCTTAGGCATCTAGACTAAGGTGTGGCTTCATCCAAATATTACTAGAGTCCTAGTAATATTTGTATGACCACTTTTGCCCTCAGTCTTTGCTTGTGGTTTAAAGGCCTACTTGTATCACTTCCGCTGTTGGACTTTTTGTAATGTAAATATTTGGCCCGCTCGCCCTCTCAGAACGATTGCGCCTTGTGAAGGCCTAACTTCACCTATGCTATGTAATAATATTATGGCTTCTTTGTGAATTCAACGATGTATGAAATGATTCAAGAATGTATCTGTGCATTATCTATCGATCCAGGGAATAATGCGGTGAGCACGATAGATTCGGATTGAAAATCCGGTGCAGCGGTGGTATCGAGCATCTGTTCGTAGGGTAAAACCTTAGGTGGTCGTTAGTATTTAGGCTTGCGTATATTGAAAAATGTATAAAATGAGTTTCTTAAAAATATAGCGTAACATTTCTTCCCGCATCCTTCCTAGCTCTACTCTGTTCTACTTTTTAGTTGATATTTTGAAAATTACTAACGATATTATTTAATTACAGATGTCGAGGCTGCAGACGCTGGACACGGGACTTCTTCGCTCACTGAGTGCGTGAGGAGAGTTTGCGAATATCTTGCGCAAACTACTCCACTACTTGGGCTACGAGGGCGTGCCCATCTACCGCGATCGGAGGACCGGGATAGGAGGAGACGAGTCTGGTTGGTGGAGATCTTCATCTACCCGTGCGAGGGAGACCGATCTCACGTGTTTGAGACTACCGGAGGAGCTCGTGGCAAGAAGACACAGACGCCGCCCGTGCAGGCTGCGCCCGACTTTGCGACATCCACGCGACGCTGGTGTTAGAGTCACCTTTCACCTACCACCCGTTGCGGACAGAGCACGCCAGGTACGACGGGACCAGGGTGACAGAGTTGGAGGACGACCCGAGGCTTACCCACCCGGTGGACCTCACTCGGGCCATGGGTACGCCCATGTGGTGGCTCAGGAGGAGATCACCGCATTTGGGCGCCTCCTCGCACGCCACATCGAGGTGGACTCCTTGCGAGCGGCTCGCCCGGTCTTGGCGAGCCTTGGCAGAGGCCAAGCGAGGCGATCACGCCCACGCCTGCACTCGGTGAGCACCTACAAGCGCCCGACTCCAAAGCACCTCCACGGGTTCCGTGGACTCCGCACTGGCTCACAAGACGCAAGAGCGTGCGGCCCCCAGGGCCTCAGTCCACTCAACACATGATCATCTCCTCTTAGACATGCATCAACTCATGATACATTTTCTTCTTAATAGCGTTCAACACATGAAGCCATCTTTCATCTATACTTGATGATCTTCAACACATGAAGTCATCCCAAGTCATCCTCATTTGTGACACCTAACATATTCATCCAACTCATAGAAAATGTTAGTCCACAAAACAATTGCCATTAATTACCAAACTTCACCATTAACTCATAATGGAGGGACTAGATTCTACAATATTCCCTTTTCGGTAATTCATGACAATCTCAACTAACAATGAGATAGAAATTATTTTTTGAGTATACAATATGTGCACAACAATTGTATAATCTAAGATAAGTTTTTAAAATAAAACTTACTTATCCGGTCGTCATTAATCATCCAACCAATAACACATAATGGAGAAGTTAAATGACAATCCGATTGTAAACAAGTATATATAAACTACACAAGCTATATATACTCAAAGATGTATTTCAAATTAATATATTAAATTTGCTTATTAAAGGAAGCATAGATCAATACTTATGAAACCTCAAAACATAGAGTGAACTCCCTCTAAATGTGTGCATACAAGTGTGTATAATAAAGACATATGCACATATTTATTTTAGACTATTTGTGGAGTTCAATTTATATTTTGGATCCAAAGATTGCACTAATATATGAGAATATGATTTCGAATTCATACCTCTTATGGTTTTCACCTTTTTCATCCAAATGAGACTAAGTAATATCATAATCAATAAATAAGGTTAGTCTCATCAATGCATTTATCATTATCACCAAAATTTTATAATATTATTTGTTATTATCACCAAAACCAACTTAAATAAAGCTTGATCTTTCAGTCGACACGTAAATCAAGGTGGTGTGATGTTGGTGGTGGGTGACAAGGTGACGCGGACGGGGCTCAGCCGAAGTGAGGTGGCGTGGCGTGCACGTGGTCCGAGGGGAGCACGGTCAGTGGTGGAGGCGGACGGGAGGACGGCGGTGCTTGGACGGCTACTCACCGATGGAACGAAGACGACGAGGTGGGAAGGACATGGCGACTAACGACACTGAAGGCGAAGGCAAGCACGACGGCATGACGGCGAGGCAACCATGAGGCGTCGGGCATGGTCGCAAGGATAGACAATTGCAGATGCGAGAAACAAGGGAGAAGCCATGCTTTATAGGCGCGGACGCCAAGGTGTCTGAGGCGGCAACGGCACAGAGTCCAGGGCGGTGGAGACACGGACATCGAGGCGTGTCTGAGGCAAAGACGACTGAGAGTTCGTGAGGATGATGACGTGCGCGGCAATAGGTGGATGGCCAAATGCAGCGGCGTGGGCGGCAGCCGAGCTGGGGATGGCCACGACGTGGATAGCAACAATGGATGACGCGTGGTAGACGCTGATCCAATGGTCGGTGCGCAAGGCGAGTTGGGCTGACTGGACCAAGCTGGTCTGGAAATTAGGGTTTTGGCCAGAAGAGAGGGTTTAAGGATTTTTAATGGTTTCTCAATTTCAAAAATAGGTTTTAATTCAATCGAGCTTTAGAAAATAGCGAATAAATCCGAAAATTTTTAGAAAGTTCCAAAAAATTCCTTAAAGCACAAGGAGCCCAAATAAAATACTTTAATCAACAATTGAAGTTTAGATTAGTCATATTAAATACTTTTAATTAATAAAAATTTAATTTAAGCTTTATTTAATTTCAGAAAAATCTAAATGGTGATTTTTTATTTTAAAAGCATCCAATAAACTCTGAAAATAGGATGTTACATTTGATTTGTCATTTGGATCTGGGCACACATAATTTTTCGGAGATCAACAGGGTATTGTTAGGATGGAATTCGTGCTAGATACGTGTGTGTTTGAGTCTAGACACATAATTTTCCAGATATCAACGAGGTATTGTTAGGATGGAATTAGTGCTAGATATGTGTGTGTTTGAGTTGCAGAAGAGGAGGTTTACGGATTGCACATTATTAATTTCTTATTCTTTGGGTTACATAGAAGTCCTATATTAACCCTGTTCTCCTATATTAAATGTGTTATGTTCCTTCTTTGTTAGGATTACATAATGTAAAAATTGCAAATCGAAACCTTAGGAAGTTAGCAGAATGAATTTTCAACTTCTTTGAGGTTCTTTTATTCAATTACTACCTGCCATATGCTCATGTTGCTGGTGCCTATGAAATGTTACTAGTAGCCTCCAATTTTTCTATATACTCAATTAATACATTCATGTACTAGATTTTGCTAGAAGGGTAGCATGCGATCACTGCACTCAATTAATAGTAGGCAAATTTCTATGCTCATCAGCTAGTATTCAGAGGAGAATAAAATTGGTACCTCTTTTTGGTTATTCAATCATCTCAGTAGTAATTCTTGAATAGCTGATCATAATTCTGATGAAGGTAGGTCAACTTAAAAAATCATGTTAGTAGATTGGTTGATCATCATTGTGATGAAGGTACATCAAATTTAAAAAAATCATGTTATTATATTGGCTGAACCAGATTAGGATTTATTTCCATGATAAGAGGATAGTGGGGGAGAGGGGAACCCCAAAGCCCTAGCCATCTTCTTTCTTTTACGGTAGCGCCGCCACCAGCCGAAACAATTCACGCCAGAATTACGCTTGTGCACGCACTTGACTTGACCCGGCTTGCTAGCGAGACATGGGTCATTGACTCGCATTGCTGCGTTGTAATGAATTTTGATAGCTTTCAGTAGATTTTTATTCATGTCGATTGGATGAATAGTTTGTGATATACAAATTTCAAAATCATGTTGTCCGATAAATTTATCATGTTTTGGCAGCATGTAGTAATTAGTATATTAAAAATAGTAAATGAACTAATTTAAAATTTTGGTCAACATGAATATTATAGATAATTTCTTAAAAGTTTCTAGAAAGTTTAAGAATATAATTTTTAGATAAGTAGAATATGAATTTTGGGAGGCTGGTATTCAGACCGGGTTCTTTGTTGGATGCAATCATAGAAAAATATTAATTTGACTAATTTAATACTAGAATTAAACTTTAGAAATAATTAAAAAGCTGTAGATAATTTCCATGGGTTCTAAAATGTCATATTTCAATATATTTGTATGTGTAGATTCAAAGCTATGAAATTATTAAGTCTGTTGTCCAGAAGATAATAGAATTGTCTTTTGGGTTAAAAACAGGGGTTTAGATGATTTAATCTGAGTATTTGGTCAACTAAGAAAGT